>JACCPG010000521.1:58031-256522 GCA_016069955.1 Drepana arcuata | reverse complement strand
ATAAAAAAACTAAAAAACACGCTTTTTATAGAGAACCGAACTAAAAAATAGAAAATAAATTTAAATTAAGAATAGTGTTAAAATTTCAATAAATATAAATTAATAATAGTGTGGATACAAAAAATATTTTATTTTAAAAAAAGTGGGGTGCATGGTGTCAATAGTTATAAATATTGTATTGACAGATATGAGTAGACTGATTACCATTTCGATAATATTTTAAAAAGCACCCCACGCTTTTTTTAAATAAAATATTTTTTTTATTCACACTATTATCAATGTATAGTTATTGAAATTTTTAACACTATTCTTAATTTAAATTTATTTTCTATTTCTTAGTTCGGTTTTCTATAAAAAGCGTGTTTTTTAGTTTTTTTTAACTATTATTTATTTTCTAATTAATTATAATTATATAAATTAACAAAAATCATATTTAGCAAATTGAAAAACGGAATAATTTTATCAAATTCGTGGATTGTCATCGGTCCTCGATAAATCTACAAAGTTTGAACGAAATCTGGCCGTTTAAAGTGGGTTAAAATCGCGCCCAAAGAAGTCAGTTACAAACATACAGGTGAAGCTAATAAAAAACGTGTAAAAAAAGATGTCACACGTTAGTTACAATAATAAAGCGCCGCCATATTAATAATAATTTCGTTTATAACAGATGACGTCAACAAGCATTGTGTCTGTTGCTATATACGTATTACCTTAATAAAATTAATCTGTGGTCGGTTATGCAGCGGGGGGTTAAACACGTCCTTTTTACTTTGTTAATAAAATGTGCATCCTTTATTGCGTACGACGAGCAATATAAAGATTCAGTAGTTGAAGGGTTAACATTAGATATGGAGAAAAATTGAGTTGAGAATGATTAATTACTAAATAATACTACATTTTCATTATAATTAACAACCTACCACAACATGTATCGCAGTTATTAAGTATTGAATCGCGGAGATCTCTTCAAATCGGGTGTAACATGGAAAATATTCCCTATGTACATAATAACGTGCTTATAAATGAATTATTATCTTTAAAATGAATAAACATATCGTACAAAGAGAATGGTGTAGAAATCATTGTACGTATATGCAGGATGTAACAGGTTGGTTAGAGCTGACACCAACTAAACATCCTGTGGTACCAGGGTGTTTTAGCGCTTAAGTAAGCGGTGTTATGCTCATGTTGTAATTTTTTCTAAGAACCCATCTATCTTCCCTCTCCCCTCTATTGAATCAATAAAAAAATATAATTTTACTCGTGTGTTCCGAGTACTTAAGTACCAAATAGTAGTTCCATAGTAAATTACAGCAATCTGTCGTATTATTATATAAACAGATGCCGTATCAGATGTACACATTGTCAAACTGCGGATGCGACGCAGCGTGTGGGGTGTTAATGCAAATTGTGGATTTACCGTCATAGCGATAGATAGCTATCTGCCGGCACGACGGGGTTTAGCGGCTCATGATTTATCGGCGTGCGATATGAATTGCGGCTAATCTTCATCCCGGGTTATTTGACCGGCCACGCTTGTCGGGACGATTACTTTCCTGAGCTGGCCTCTGTCGCTATTAATGTATACAAGAAATATCAACAATGTTTCCGCATAAATAAATAATTAAGGAAGTTGGTAAATAAGCGTGCGGCCTCATTTATTATTCTTTATAAGGAAACAAAGGCGAGGGTTAGGCGTAATAAGGCTGCGCCACCTCGCCGGCTTATCTTTATTGCCTCCAACCCACGTAGAATAATAAATCGTTTTCATCAAAAACAAATACTCGACAGTTTTTGTCGGAGTCGAGCGAGCGGGAGGAAGGGTGGCAATTTTCCACCCCCATAATACAATATTTCTCGACATTTTCCACGGGAATACAGCTTCGAATCGCTCGCTCGCAAACGGCAGGTTTCTTAATGTGTATTTTTCGTCCAATCAGGGAGCGGCGAGAGTCTCGATATTACCTCAACTGTCACACATAAAGTGGAAAATATGGTCGGCAGATGTAGGGGGTGTGCGGGCGGCTGGGCGGCCGCGCGGGGAGGGCGGGCGCAGCTCTTTGCCAGTCGGCGCGCGTACGCGACGCTCCGGCGCGCCGGAAGAAACGCACAGAACAGGTTTATAGCTTTTCTTTCAGCTCCACTCAGGTACGGGCCGTATCATAACAGGGAATAGCGGCGCGTGATGTGAACCCGTGATAAAATAAATGTCGAGATAGGCTTATGTATTGTACTGTTTATCTTCATAATGGCCACCCCGAGAAAACTTTCGATTAAACTTTGACTTCCTTTATGCGGGTGTTTTCTTGTTTTTTTATTTCACTGTATATACACATCTTAACATTGTGCGTAATGCATAATGCATATTCACAATGTAACATGTAATATTTTTTCCCTTACGGAAACGCGATATTGTCTTGGCAAAAAAATATTGTCTTCGAGAACATTGTTTAAAATTTGTTTGACTTTCAATATGTACATATGTGAACGTCTAATCGATATGAGATAAATAAATATGTTCAAAAATATGAAAAAGGCGAAGATGTGTTTTTGAGAGATGACTTACTAAAGAGACGTGATTTATATCCGTCAAGTTGTCCACGTCACCATTAACGGGAGATGGTGTAAGAGGTCCGACGAGGCGGCGGTAGCGCGCCTTCTCGCCGACGACTCGGCTGTGGGAACTGCCGGCGGATATAAATCGCGATTCATTTCTCATCGTAACTTTTTGTAGGTTCTTATCTGTTAGACTTCACTTTTCATCATCCAAGGGGATTTATGTAATGCCTAGTCATTTCTCGGCGTCGAGGCGCGGCTTATCGGAGGAGCGCGAGCTCGCTTGATTGATGAGCGCGCAAAAATAAATGTTCAGTTAAATTATTCGATAAGTTGGAAACGGAAGTTAAACGGGAATTATCTTTGTCTTGCCCCTGAAGACTTCACGGCTGTAACTGTTATGCCAGAGTGATTGATCTACGCGGGCCCTACTTCTGGTTACATACTTAATGCTCAGCTGAGGGTAATTACACTTTATCTGTACTTATAGAAGTATCGGAAATTGGACTCTATGTAAGTATGCTTCTCTTAATGAAACATTTAGTTGTAAAATGATGGTACATATTCAAGGAGACATACAGTTCCCCTGTAGGTAACCAGGTAACGCTTACAAGTCGCCGGTTCATTTGTTTTATTATGAGTTAAGTTTTATGTTTGCTTTGAGAACAATTCTATGAATATTTATCAAATGCAATTAATAATATAATCTTCACGCCTTCCCAAAAGGGTCCTTGTAGAAGTAGGCAGAGGTGTGTAGGTAGTACACACCTACTATACGCCTGAGATATATTTTGTTTACTATCACCTTAAAGCTCGTGGTGTGACTCACTGTTACTCAAGTCCAATACAATATATAAAAACTCATTGGTACAATCGAGATTAGAACTTGCAATCGTTGTACTAGGCAACTACTGAAACCACTCGCTCACGGTGGCTTTTATAATATAAAAGCCGCCGAAAGCATAAATATAAGTAATATCACTATCCAGTGTCTGATTTTGATTCTTGAGTTGTTATACATTCTTATTCTCGTTGGTTCTGCGTGTTCTACATAATTCATTTAATAGTAACTTAATGGGCACATGTATAAAAGGACTTAATACGAAGTACTTGACCGCGGCGAGGGAGGTAACTAACGATATAAAATTAGCCATGAAAGCTAATGCCATAATTGAAGGCAATCAGCGCCCCTCCCGATGATTTATGGCATTGCGCCCGCCGCCTGCCTGCTACATTTACATCTTTCGTACATTTGGCGCGATTGCCGCATGTACACTGCTGCGGTGTCAAAGATCCTCCTTTATTATCCACGTTATTTCATGAATAAATCATTCTGTACTATTGAGCAGAAGCGGTTTATTATCAACGGGATGGATATTGGTAGAAAGCATAGCCTTGGCTTTAGTAACCTTGTTGGCATCGATGATGGCAAAATTTCACCAGATATCCTACAATTGGGTATTTCGGTACTGGAGACCGCTTCGAAATTGTAGTTATAAAACGGTGTAAAATGTACGGTTATTCTAAAAAAGAATGTTTTATATCTCTCTTACAATTAACATTACAGTGTAAGCCATTGCGATAGACAAAAAATATATCCCATCACCATCATCAAGTTACGATCACGTCACTTCACTACATCTTCGTGTGGCACTTGTCCGCGGAAGCGACGGAACACTACGTTCTGCGGCCAGAAGTCCTAGTTCACGGCGAATTACTATGTTCATATCTTTATACCTTCTCTACAAAGTCCCCGAAGGGGTAGGCAGAAGTGTGATAATATCAATTTTTTATCGAGGATATTATATTCAATTACTACTGTAGCAAAAGGCGAGATCATCGCCGTTTTTCAGGAACAGCTACATATGTACATACATATGTTTTTGATTATAATGTTGAATATTGAATAAAAACTTTCAGCAATTCCACACAAATTGATCTAGTCCCAAACTAAGCAAAGCTTACGCTATGGAAACCAGACAACGATAATTACATAGGACATCCAAGACTAAGGTTCAGAGATTCCTATTATTCATGCATATATTCGCCCCCAGCGGTAATCGAACCCGCGAACTTAAGCCTCGCAGAAGCTCTGACTACTAGAACGCTGTCTATATACTTACACTAATTTGGTACGTTTGGTTAAGAAGATGATTTGTTGTACGAACATAAATTTTCTTTCATAGTAATTACTTAGCAGTAAGAACTGTCACAGAGAGGTAAGATGTATAATAGTTGCAGTAATGGCTTCTACAATTGCAATTGGGACTGCAGGTGGGCCACTTAAAAAGAGCAATGCGGCTAATCTCCAGCGACACATGTACAAACAAAGTTTAATTGTGAGCGGTGCGGCGGAGCGACGGCCCCCGGCAAAACCGATTACAGTCTTAGCGGCGCGCTCACCTTCGATTCTTGCACCACCCCCACCCACATATATTCCATTCCAATCAATCCCCCACACATATTTATATGTAGACATCGTCTATGTTTTTATTGCGGCCTGCATCGAATGACGGCCGCAAACATTGCATTCGCCTCCCTCGTAGCGTCGGAAAACCTTTTATTTTTTAATTTCGATTTTGATTTTTCCCGGGCGTACCGTCGCTCCACTTTTATTTTGTTTCATTTCATAGCGCGGGGTGGGCGTGCGACAGATCGGAATTTCAGATATGTACAATTTAAAATCGTGTAAGTACGGTCAGCGTTCATCGGAGCGGCGGCGAGCGGCTAGGGCGGGCGGGCCGCTGCGCTCCCGTTAGATTGACGCCTGTCTGTTTGTTTCCTTTGCTTTTTTACGAATTCTATTTTCATTTGATTGCATTTGAATTTCCGCCGCCAATATCCGCTAACTAAACACGATTAATGCGGAGAGGAGATGGACAGGCGGGCGGTGCGGGGGCGCGGGGCCATGACGCTCTGTCGGGGTTTTGTCGTTTTATATTAGAAGCCAGCTAATTTATTGCAAACTGCGCTACGGGAATCCTCTTACAACACTGAAGGCGAGCCGGTATTGCTAACATTATTTACATAGCTCCAATTGAGAGGATTAATGTGTAAAAGACCGATTGCTTTCACTTGGCCGTATTTATTAGGAAATATTAATTATTTTAGTTCATTAAACTGTTGATTTATTTTTGATAAAGGCTCATTAGTCTGTTTTGAGACACGGCTTATTGCATACAAGATCATAATGCGCGAACATTGCCTAGTCCGTTATCAAATCGATTACGGCGTCCTTTATTGGGAAACTTCTCCACAACATGGCTCTTGATTAAAAGTATGCAAATTTTATTACGTCCGGGTGAGGTCGTCGCTTTGCGCACTCTCAATCACATCCAGTTCAATCTAACTACATAGTTCAGACATGCTACAAAGGAAATGTACATCGGTCTATGATTTGCGTACCACCTATTGCTTACGATTCAATTGTAAAGAAAATTCAGGTTTAAGTAACGTCACATGATGTAGGGACTAAGATGGCGTGATTGACTAAAATATATAGATGTATAAAGTATATATAGAAATATATATTTATTTAAAGTTTATGTACAATTACAGTACAATGGTGGACTTAATGCTAAAGCATTTTCTCCCAGTCAACCTTATATAGTAAGAATACATTTCTTTATACAGTATACTTCAACATTCCGGGAACTGATAATTCTCAGTCCCAATTTCAGTGCGACAGTTAGTCTAAGATTGCCATATTCTATACAAAGCTTTCATATAATTAATCTGATTATTTATCCTCCAGTCGATCTGGGATTTAGGGCCTCATTATTGGAAGCATATAGTAACGAATTTAATTTTAATTTAAACACAGAACACGGAATATTATTCTATCGAATGATACCAAAATGAATCTTATAAAAAAAAACAATTTGCTGGTAAATAATAATACACGTGGTAATGTTCTGAATGAATCATCCGACTTGGGTTGCAATAAATAATTCCTAGCAACCTGTACTGGAGTGGGGTTTTGTTTATGTCAAATTGTAATTTATTGGTTACTCGGCCCCACTTGGATATTACAGGAAGACCGCCCCTCCCCACCCTCGCCCACCACCTACCGGGCTCGATGAAAATTTTATATCATCGTGACGTCATCCCGTTTTTTCTTGCCCATGACCGGCCGAAGCGATCTTTTGATTAAATTAAGGGGATCAACAGGGAATTTTTACACTGATGGATAGGTTGACACAGCGTTTCAAGGAACATCGCCGGAATTTATATTGGCTATAAGTGATTGAGCGCAAATTTAGCTTGTTTAATGTATGCAGTTAATAAACATTAGCTTTACATCCCCCCGTAGATCGATTTGGGTGAATTATTAGGTAGGTTTTAAGTAAAAGGGAGTACTCGCGCATTCTATAGAATGAGATTTATTTTTGAGTGTATATATGTATATACATATATATGTAATGTAACGATATACTGCCCGCTTTTGCGTGCCATTTTGGAAAAAGTTTGCCTTTATTTATATGGCTTTTACGTTCATGGCCTGACAAAGTTCATTAATGGTATTTGTTTAGTTGATGATTTGATAATCGGTTGTGACGTCAAAGCGTAGCAATGGAGCAATCTCACATGTATACTATTAGATAAGTTCATAACGCTGGAGATCTAACTTTCTAAGGATTTTTAAATCTAACGTTGCGTTCAACTATACAAGTTCGAAATCCGACTGAGTACAGTGAAAATAAGTACAGTGAGTAGTCACATCACGAGCTTTAATCTGAAGGAAAACATAGAAAAGAAATCTGCATAACATATCGGTGTAGTCTTGCTTCAGAAACGGCGATGGACTCACCATCTTCTGGATCCACTTTGGGATCTTATAAGGTACTACACACCTACGTCCACTGTGGGAAGGCGAGAAGATTAATAGGTACATACATTTGCTTTACACCAATAAAACCAATAAAGCTCTTTCTGGAATACCTATCTCTGCGATCTGATTAAGCAATTTTTGATGTGCGACGAATAATAACAGATGAATCACAGAAATGTGTTTGCAACAAAAAGCGAGCGATCATTATCATATTGTAACGAGAGCTATGACGGCAAATATTGTGACCCTAGGGTCGCGACCCCTGCACCCTGCATCTGCACCCGATAGCGATGCACCCTTCCTAATCATTGCATTTCTGACACGCTTTTACGTAACAATAAGCTACTCTTGTTTGCCAATTTGTCACAATTTGCCTGGGAGTCAGTTAAGATATACATATTAAGATATATTTGCCAAAATGCACAATCAGTGTACCGATTAAAGGCTAAGTCCGTATTTTAACCCTTTTAACCACACCATAACTATAACCTCGACCCTCTAACTGGGTAGGCAGAGAGAGTAGTGTACCTGTTTTCTTTTTATTATTAATTTTGTTTTTCTTAAAATTTTCGGGTCCCGTAAAGGGGTCGGTGTTTTATCAAATCTTGTTTATCCAACACGTAGAGGATCCTTTAGTTTTATTAGAGGTAAGGGATACATGAGAGAACTGGCGATCTATACTCTCTGCCTACTCCGTTAGAGACTCGGTGTGATATTTATGTATGGATATATGATAATTGTAAGCACATTAATATTATACAGAACCCTCTGTGGTATATATGTACTACCTTTTTTTTTTTTTTTTTCGAGGGTGAAACCTTCTATAGGTGCCCGACCGTCCTGGGGTTATATGAGATTTCTACTTACTAAAATCCCCTCGGTGGCCATCCTCTGTGTATATATAGGAGGGCTCTGGGATCTCATATATGTACTACTTAACGTATCAGGCCTTTTTTTCATTTTTACAGTTCAACATATTTTTTTAGTTAACGCTACTTGAACAGCACCAACATTTTAATGGGGAAAATATTTTAGATTGCTCATTGGACAAATGAAAGTCGTTGTGAGTTATAGCGATTTGTAATTGTTGGTTACTGTATATACAGGACCAAAACGTAGCGCGTTGTCTTCAAACTACGGATGGAATTTGTCGACTCCAACTAATTTCACTCAACTCTTCCACCAACTTATAATAGAATAACTTTACAGATTAATCTATTTATGCTTGAATAACGCTCGACTGGAAGTTGACGTGAGACTGCAGTAGTAGATAAACATGAGAATTTTAGTGAACTTATTTTGTTGTTTATATATAAGGAAACAATAGCGCTAGCAGGTTGCACAAGCCGGAATAGCTCAGTCGACATTACTTTTTTATCTGTAGTGACCCACGGGTCGCTACTCTCGCTGATAAGCAGTAAATTGCTTTTCTTTCCATTTCTTAAATAACTGACTCCTCCCTCGCTGAAAGGTACTAGCTAGCATCGCAATATTCTTTTACAACTCCCAAGAAAAGTTTAATTACAAACCTGCTTAAAAGGGCGAAGTCGCGTTATGTTCTAATTATTGTAGCGACAATAAAAATACGCAAACGAGTGTATTATACAATTAGACACTTCTCCCCGATCGTTAAATGGGAAATTTAAATGGAATTTTTATGTTCAGCAATTAAGGATAACGTCGGGGTACTAGACATTTTTGTAATTACAAAAATAAGATTCTTGAAATGTAGCGTGAAGAAGAATTAGGGCGAAGTTCGCGGAAAACACTTTGTAGGTACCGTACAAGTTGACAGATGGGATAAGTAAGAAATGTTAATAAAACTTGTTGGCTATTTTAAGTTAATGTCACGGCATTTAATGTTATAAGATTCGGATACGGTATGCCTTAATTAAAGTGACATTTGATTTTGCTTACATTGGATTATGAAATATTTGTTATCTGGTGGCTGGAACATTCAAATTATCGTGGATCATCATGTGATTATGTATGTTATCCGCAGTTTGGTCAAAGTTATTTGTGTAATAGTGTTTTAAGCGCGGATTGTGTTTGGTAGCTCGCGGTACGTACACATGAAGACGGAACCAGACCCCGGAGCCCGAGGGAGTCGCGGATTTATCGCCGTGGCGGCTGACGAGCGCCCGCGCCGCCCGTCCCCGCTCGCGCGCTGATTTATACCGCGCAATCTCGCAAAACTTACTTCACATTTAAATTTCCAAACTGTCTAAGCTGCTCTCAACGTCGACCATATTATCTCATTCGATCGCCTATAAATTTTATGAGCTGACTCGCCTTTGTCGCATTTTAACTCTGACTTGAATTAATAGTCCAAAGGGATCGTATGCTTTTTGTTTTTAAAGCCTTATTAAGTTCAGTATTGTACATACCTACAAATATACACCAATTCTATATATTTTTTATTATATTCATGAACTAGTAGACGAATATACAAGAGACTGTCCACTTATCGTAAGTGTATAAGTATGTAACTAGTGAAATGATCTACTCCAATGAAAATTAAACAAACAATGAAAAAAACTATTAGATATACATGTTATTATTCTTCTTTTATATTTCTACCACTGAGGTGGCTCTACTTCTCAACTGTTCTTGAAACTTATTACAACGTATGTGTACGTACGTTAAGTCTACATATTTATTGTATATATTGAAAGCAAAATATATTTTGCTTACAATTGTTTGTGTTTGAAAGAAAACAATTCTGGGATTTTCGAAATGACACCTGTTATGAATATCAAATGTGAATTAGTAATTCGCCGAGCGTGACACCGATGTTTGTCGCGTCAACTGTGTAGACAAACAGTGAGTCGGTACCTCGAGCTGCGCCCTCGAGGCAGGCTTCACATTCCCGCCAACACCCACTCTGATTAAATCTTTGCACCAATCTTGGCACGGAGGCCATCCACGCAACCCCTCTCATAATTCAGTTTGTAACTTTTTAATTAGCTTTATATTTGTGTTTGCAGATTGAGACTTCGCCTCCCAGTTTGTCATTCCGGGTGCTTGCGGTACAGAAGTTATATTATTAATAATGCCGACTTTGAACGCATCTCTGTTAATGTATTTGTATGTACGTTATGGTATGCGTAACTTCAAATATTGGACTGCGTTCATTGAACTTAGTAAAAAGTTAAGCTTTGTTAGAATGTTTGTTCGCAAAAACTACTGGACGAAATTTAGCACAGTAGAAGATTATTGAGATTATAGAGTTTCCAGAATTTAATCTACCAATGTAATTAAATAATATAAAGTAATTGACTACTTTATAAAGCACACTAAAGCTGCATTCTACATTTTCGCCGCTTTCAATTTGCCGCTAGGCATTGAATATTTTTATGAATGCCATCATTAAACTTGCAAGAGTTTGGACGCACATCGCAAATCGCGTGCGCCGCAGCATGTGCATCAAATTTGTATTGAATGTATTATTTTTGGGGTAGAACTTTTGTAGTGTAATAAAATATGTAGCGTTCGCTGTTTTGTTTTGGTGAATATAATATTCACATGGTTTAAAACAAAGTTGCTTCCCGTCGTCTGTACGCTTAGATCTTTTACGCTACGTAACGGATGTAATACGGTTTTCATCAATAGTGAAGTACCCAAGGAAATGGATCAATAATCATATAATTATATGATGACACCTAACTATTGGAACCTAATATACCTCTGGCGGAAAGTGGGTGTGTGGGTATTACCTATACACCTCTGCTTACCCCTTCGCAGACCCTTGTGGGAAGGCGTGAGGATATTTATATGATGACCTAACGCTTGTGAAACCTCAAGGGACCACTTTTTTATATTTACTAGGTGGTAAGCAAGCTGAGGGCCTTTCTGATGGTAAGCGGTTACCGCCGCCTATGGACGCTGGCAATACCCAGAATATCGTTCAGGCATTGCCGCCCTAAAACAGCTAATTGGTAATAACAGTTTTTATATACGTTATTAAAATTTATGCTTTAAGATGACAGAGGACAATGTAAAATAATGTGTAACGTTTGTATTTAGATAGCGGTACGAGTACGTGGGGTTACCGTTGTGCCGAAGCGTACATGACTTGAATTCGATCCGAGAACTAAATTTTATCGGACAAATATACCTTCTTGTTACAGAGGTAACTAAATGTGATTTAAGACGAGCAATACAAATATTGGAATACGTCTTGTTGGTCTGGCTCGAGTGTCTGATTAGATAGGCCTGGACCGCACTAGGGCTGAATAACAATCGGAGAATATCAATAAGATAAGACCCTCTGAACATTGTTCCTAGCTCTCTTCAACATTGACCCTACTTATCACGCTATATACGTTATGACGAAAGATTTTAAAACTATCATGATAACGTTATCAAACTTTACAGAACTACTGTTTAGAGGTCTAGAGAGAATTGACTCTCTCTCTGCCTACCTACCCCATGTGAGAATTGGCGTGATTATTTATATGAATATATGATATAGTGGGTGTGTGGGTATTAACTAGACACCTCTGCCTATCCCTTCGGGGACCCTTGTGGGAAGGCTATATTATTAATATTATGTATGATACGTTGTTTGGTGGTAAATAGTTTAAATTTGTCCATGAAAGTTCATTAGGTTAATACTTTGTCAGCCTGTATGTTTGTCTCGGGGAAATTCTGTTCCATTTTGCGGGAATTTTCACGTAACCGAAAATAGTTAATTCCTGAAAACTGTGGGATAAATATTTAGTTATACAATAGGGCAACACACAAGGCCACTAAACAGGAGCTGTGCTCCGTATGCTACGATCAATAATTGTAAAGTGGGGGTACTACTCAGGTCGGTCATCTTACATTTTGGAACGGCAAATCAGAAAACTTAATTCTGGAGTTAACAAAAAAAATTACTGAAAATATAAGACAGTAACTTCCAATTCTGTTAGTATCGCTACCGTTAGTCCCGATTGTTTATCAAAAAATTTAATGAACCTTATATACAATAAGCATATAGCCGACAAATGAACACTAATAAAATAACGGCATTGGTGGTGACGACTTGGTCGTGGTATTGTCAGTGAACTTAAATATCCCAAACAAGCAAATTAGTATAATGCCCTTATATTTGAGTATCTAGTTTTTGATGAAGACTACATTATTATACACGCTCAGTCTCCGATCCCGAGGTCACTGACAGCACTCAATGCCCTCCTGGACTCAAGTGTAAATCCCGAATGTGATGTGCTGGCAGGTGAATGGAAGGTGATTTTGAATGATTGTCTGGCATACGCAGAAAGAAGGCCACCTTCTTCTCGATAATACATGTATATTAACCTTATTTATTATTTCTCATATGTATTTTTTTTAACATATACCTCCACATTAGCGTAAATGACCACGTTGTCGTGCTAATTGTAAATAAATAAATAAATGATTGTCTGATCGTCTACATCCACCTCATCTACTCTTATACGAGTAGGGTAACAATATATTTACCTTTTTTAATTACCTATACATATGTATACACAGGTACGCCGTTAGGGAGTCTGCGTAATGATAAGTATGTACGCATGTGTACACAGGTATACTATGAGAAAAAAAACTTACTCATCCCTAATATGAATCGAGATACTGGTGCATTTTGTGTAATGAGTTAAAATTACAACGCTTCCACGACAATTGCGAATAGTTACCTCTAACCAATAGGAATCCAATTGGAAAAGTTTTTTTTAATTGGATATTAACTAAGATTAATTCCAATTAGCATGTATACGATCGATCTGATCGCCAGTGACATGAGCATAATGGCCGTACAAAATATGCCATTAGGCGACCAGTGAATCTTCAAAAAACATGTAAATGCAATCGCAATGAGACAGCTTAACCAAAGATCTATGTAAATGTAAACTAAAATGCTAATTACCTTATATGCTTTGGAGCTACGTAATTATGCAGGTACTTTATTATGGTTGAAGCAAGGTTTAATTATACAGACTCGTCATCTTATAATTTACATGTGTATTTTTTGGTCGCTATATTTGATAGGATGAGCAATCGTACACTTTATATATACCTTACAACTACCGATATAATAAAAACTTTTACACTTATACCTTCCTCATAAAGTATTCAGAATTTTGGTGAAAACCACATAAAATCTGTCAAGTAGTTTAGGAGTTTATCGCGAACAGACAGACAGACGCGACGGACGACCGCGTTTTTTAATAACAACATATAGTGATGTAAGCTAAGCAATTGAATCATCAATACTTATATCATTTATATTTCATTACACTTAATCCCTAAAGTCCTAGGAAGAGAGAGTAGAGCACCAGTTCTCTTGAGTACACTCAAGAGAACTGGTGCTCTACTCAACAGTAACCTATTTTCTTTCATTCAGGATTCATTGCCTTTCATCACTCTCCACATACTCGTACATGCACACCGGTTACGATGTAATGACCGTATAAGAGCATGAGCTCTTCATACATCAATCTACATAGATATTCAAACCGACACACCGTAGTGCGTAATATTTGCTCAAAGCTATTCAGAGAGCTGGTACTATTGAGGGCCTTCCTGGACAGACATGCAATGAATGGATTACACTACAGTAAATTAAATCGACATTCAGATCTACCTTCTACCTACACATCATCTCATATTAACTGACCGAAATAAGCGTTTGTATCTGGAATCCTATTTAATTTGCCCTGCACATCTGACACTGTCACATCATACGAATGTTAATTCAGTAGGTAAATAACAGCTGACGGGGAAGTTATTTACATAGTTATGTGTTCGCCTAATTCACTGATGGTACGACGCGAGCGCGTTTTGATTGCAAATATCATATACCTCCGTCGGACAAATGACTGCGCAGTAGACTTAGGAATATTGCAGACGCCTCGTCAAATATTATTTTTGGGAAACGGATCTCCAAAATTATATTTTATACAGCATGCCAATAATGTAAGTTGTCCTTACAGATTAAATTGAATTAATTATTGTCTAATAGCTATTATAATATTTTCTCTTCCGACGACGTCAATTTAATGTCGAATGCATGATTGAGATAAAGTGCAATTCAGTTTACAAAATATCGAAGGCATAATTTGTCGTCTTTTTAAGACTGCTGATAAGATAGGTATTATCGATAGGTCCTGTAAAAGAACATTAAAAAAAATGCTACATATTATGAATATAATATTCTCACGCCTTCCCGGAAGGCAGAGGTGTATAGGTAGTACTCACACAACACCTTTCCGCCAGATATATTTTAGGCGCCAACGTGACAGATGGCGAGTCCTTCATCGTAAAGCTCATGGTGTGACTTATCACTGTAGATACTTGAGTTCAGAAGAACTCATTGGTACAGTCGGGATTCGAACTTGCGATCTTTGTGTCGCAGCAATTACTCGAACCAATCGGCCGTGGTGGCCGTGTGACTATTAAATATAATTATATCATCAGCTGAAACGTTCACGAGTTATTCTGTGGGGATAGAGTGCTAGGCCTACTGTATTAAGACCAGACCTGACCAAATATGGAACTTCGCCTTCCTCCGTTTCTTCTCCAAACATATTCGTTTTGTACCTAGCAGTCAGCTGTATTTTTTTAATGGTATCATATATTTAATTAAGTTCATAAGTCTATGTGTGATGAAGTTAGTATTGGGGGCGCGCGGGTATCATTCGCGATATAATTTCATGCGCGAGTGGCGGTGTTTGTCCAACGACCCCCACTGTCTGTCACACTTTACATGACAAATATCATTTCTCTGATCTTGTATTCTGTAAGTGATATTTTGGCACCACTTTCATTATATGACAAATGTATTCTATATGTATGTATATATACATTTATGTATTCTTTCTTGAGCGCAAATCTTTCTATGAGAGAGAGAGGCTATGCAAGTAAATTGTGCCATTGTGTAATGTCAAAATCTTTTATTCGTTCTACATTTTCGAAAAATTATTAAACAAATCAGTGATACCACATTTTTTTAAATTATTACTACCAATGAAAATTTATTTTAATTTTTTCACGTGTCGACACAAACAGGTAAAGCGCCTATTGATACTAGAAAGGCAAAACGCGTAACGCTGTTTATTCATCTGATTTAGAAGGCCTGACCATTGTGTCGTATAAATGAACATGAATGTTGTATTATTCTATGCTTTATTGGTTACTAGCGATCCGTCCCAGCTTCGTACGGGTGGACATTTTTTTTTGTAAAAGGAACTATAGCTTATGTCACTTTGGGTGAATGTAGCTTTCCAATGGTGAAATAATTTTTCAATTCGGTCCAGTACTTTTTGAGCCAATTCGTTACAAACATACTTACATACAAATCTTTCCTCTATATAATATTAGTATAGATAAAATGTCCTCCCAGTTCGTAATTTCCAAGTGATCTCAAACAGTACTAGGTATTTTAAGGAACAATATCAATACCACATTCGCTTTTTGTAGTGTGGTAAAAATATTTTTGGTGTTAATAGCCTTCTTACAATCGTTCATGAATTTTTAAGCTAAAGAGTAATAACTTCTCTTCTTTTCGCCGGTGATATATTTAGGTGCCAACATGATAAATGGCAAGTCTGTCGCCGTCTCTTAGGTGCGACTTCAAACACGTTAATAAATACCTTTGTAAACGTATTCCTCATGATGTTTTCCTTTGCCAAAAACCCTTTGGGGGATAAATCACTGTATATTAGGCTCATTGGTATATATCGCTGGGGCTAAAACTCGATCAGACGCTCAAGGACGGGAACGTCAAGAGTACTCGAAACCGACGAGCATGTATGAAGAGACTGATGAATGTGGATGAAGCGAAAGAGATACCTCTTTCGCTTCGCTATACTCTATACTCTCTGCCTACCCCGTTAGGGACTCGGCGTTGGCATGATATGTATGTATGTTAAAACTTGGAAAATTGACTTTACAGGCGATTACTGAAATCACTTAGCCAACGGCTTAACAACTAGATATGTATTTTTTTAATAAGTTGAGCGTCTTTAATTCACGGCTGTTTATATTACGACCATTACAATATTTAAGATATCAATTAAAATCACACATTGAGAAAATAATTAATGAGCAGGCATTAAACGAGACAATCCAGCCCTAGGACCGGCACTGAAAGCAATAAGACTTACAACTCCACCCTATCGAAACAATCCCGTGTCTTGGTGTGTTCTGTAATGGCCCAAGTTCGACACTCGAACTTACTCAGAGTGTTCTACGGCTGCAATAAAGATAAATCCACCAATAATATGTACGCTGGCCTTACGTGGAGGATTGCTTGCCCCCAAATTGAATTTGCATTGAGCCTTAATTCAACCCTGGTTGAGGCGCGACATCGCTGTTTCTCTTCAATCGGACCTTTACTGGCTGTCGGTTAGTAAGCGATCGGATAGTACTACTGTGGATAGATCAACTGACGATAGAGACAATGTTGTAATAGTAATTTTGAAATATATGTGTAATAAAGAATTATAAACGCGAACTATATTCCAATTAAGACAATAAATTCAGTAGCTTTGCTAGATTTTATTATTATATATGCTTGATTTTAGCGTAAACCACTATGGGTATATAACAATATAGTTTAGGTAGAGGGGAGATGCGGGTACAGCTAATTAAGGGAGCATGTTAGAAATAAAAATAGTAGGCCCTACCTTTGATGTGACATTGTTAGTGTACCTATATTAGAGTGATATTGCTTGAATTTTACGTAATTATAAATTTTATGTGTACAGTGAGAGGTGGTATAACGGTGAATGAAATAGGGTGACATGACAAGCATACCCGTGGTGTGTGTCTAGTGGTGTAGCTACGTGAGCAGGAATGTTCGTGAAGTTCGTGAGTGGAAGACCCAGTAATCCACACGCCGGAGGGCCAGCACCGTATAGAAGGACGTTCCTTATCCCTTGATCCCGTTGTTTACCAGACATTAAACAGATAACAAGTCCACGCCCTGATACCGTCTGAGCAGACTAAGCCCCGGTCGCCGTAATCCGAACTTCGATTAATTTCATCCAATACTTACTCGGAGAATGCTTAATTGTTCGTACTGTAAATTGTTATTTACGTACGCACGTACCCTTAAGAGCTTGGAATCGTCCATCGGTGGCAGTTTTATTGCAAAACTCGTACGTAATTTAAATACGGCAAGAAAAAAGATGTTGCTCATCACGATGCTACTGATATTCACTATCATCATATAACATGTAGGTATTGATAGCGTATTCAAAACTATGTTCTTTCAGAGTTTTCAAGGCGGCGAAATAAACAGGACACGTATCATGACGTGCCATTGTATCAATGAATAAATATCGCGCCCTAAAACGGCGTAAAATATTCGTCTTTACCACTCAAATAACCGCCTCAGGCAAGAATCGAACAAGCGACGTTAAGCTTCGTAGCTAGGAGCTTTCACTGTTAGATCAGACGGACCTGGATATCTTTTTTGTGTAAATTCAAGGCGAACAAAACATGACATTCTTGTTCAAATTCAACTACGCCGTCAAAATGAAATTCTTATTACATTAAGCGAGTAATGTTATAAAATACTTAAGTATTATATTTATAACAGTTTTTCTCAAATATATGCAGTTTTTTGTAACGTCAAAGTAATTATACTCATTGTTTAAGTTAGAGTAAAAAGTGAATACCTACTTGTTGTAATCTTAATCCCAACAGATAATTCTGTGCAGCTATGTGTACTCTACATGAATGATGGCACTTACATAACGTTGGAAATGTCCCTAGCATTAAATTGTACAAAAAGACAGGATGTTTACTAGTATTGACAACACAGAATTCAATTTATAATATAATGCCGCGACAAAAAGCGACGGTCGAGTGCATGGAGTACTTGTGTTATGACATACTTGATGCGTGAGTACCGACCGTAAATGTCGGAGACACAAAAAGACATCACTGCCGGAGTTAACAAAAGCAGACGTCACAAGCTAATCCACCCGTAAAATGTCCCAAATCGCTACAAAAAGAAGCCGACAAAAGTGTTGTTGTATAAACGTAAAATGAAATTTAATAAACATTGAACAATAGCGCGGGCTGTAGACATTTTGCGGAGATCCAGATAGTGAATGGGAGATAAGCTGGCAAAAGGTTTGCAGGCCCCGCGTATGTTTGATGTCGCCTCTCGTCGCCGGAGCGTGAACGGTTTAAGAGCAAAATTGCACCAATGCTAGTGGCATCTGTTAGCTGTGCTCGCAACACAAATAGATACTTTTAATTTTGTAGATGGAATGTCATTGAACGGACCTGTTTAATAGAAAGCGCGTTCGTTAAACAAGTTATGTATTTTCTAATAAATATATATACATACATTGATATTCTTTCATGTTGCTCATTCCCTTCAAAACATACCTAAGATTGTAGTAATTTCCATAGTACTTATGTAAAAACATAATTTATTTGATGTAAGGGTGAAACTTGAATGGCCACCGGGACGTGTCTAAATAAAATAATTAATTTTGCTTTAATCGCGCAATCATCTCAGAAGTGTATTAGGAGATAAGTATCAAACGTTTCTATTTAACTTCTCTCCCGAACGGAAATTCCCCGGGCGCCATATTGAAATGTTTATAATTAAATTACATAAAGACGAAGAAAATTAATTTCAGAGTGCGAAGTGGCGAGCGCCTCGCACCGCCCGCCCGAGCACAAAAGCGGAAGCGCGCCTCAAAGGCGGCGCTGCCGTCGCTCGGTGAATTTAATTTTCTAGATGTTTTTGGAAATTGCCGAGGAGTTGAATAATCACGTTATAACTTAACGGTATTAAATTTTATACGTTAAAGTGTTAATATTTCATTTTCAAGTTTAATTTAATTAATTCCAAAGTTAAGCTTCCACGGAATGGAAATAGCGTGGTTCGGAGACTTATCTTACGATAATTATTGTATGTTATTCTTATTACTTTTGAGGAAGATTAATTTATTATAAATAATATATCGTCTCGCCTTCCCACAAGGGTTCCCGAAGGGGTAGGTAGTGGTGTGTAGGTAGTACCCACTCATCCACTTCTCAAAGAGAGATATTTGAAGTGCCAACGTGACAGATTGCGAGTGCATCGCCGTTACTCAAGCACGACTTTACATACATATTCGAATTTCTTCTTAAACGTATGCAGGTGTCCTTCACCGTAAAGCTCGTGGTGTGACTACTCTCTGTACTTGAGATAAGAAAAACTCATTGCTACAGACTGCTCACAACCACAGCTGCAGGTTGCGGACAAAAGAACAACATGGAAATATGCAAGAAAAATAACAAATTTGTGATAAGTTAATAACACTTTGCTCAGTATTAAAAATGAATAATATATTACGAAATACAATAGTATATTCAGGTCAATAAATATGCTATCACTTAAGTGTGTGAGTGTTTGTTAATCTTACTACTTCCTTACTAATATTATAAATGTGAATGTAAGTTTGTTTGTTACGCTTTCAGGTAAAAACTACTAAACCGATCATCATAAAACTTTGTGCACATATTCTTGGAGGTATTAGAAGTAATATAGGATACTTTTTATTGAAAAAAAAACATTTTTACGAAAGATAAAAAAGCCGTCCACGCCGACGAAGTCGCGGGCACAGCTAGTAATATTATAAATGCGAAATTGTGTGAGGATGTTTGTTACTCTTTCACGCAAAAATTACTGAACGGAATTGATTGAAAAATTGCACAGAGATAAATTATGAGCTGGACTAACACATAACATATCATTTGTTTCAGAAAATAATATACCGATTAAATCCAATTTAACGTGATTGAAATCGCGCGTAGCTGCCTGTACTCTTGATAAGAACATGATATGATGATAGATTGTAGCTCTGATAAGAACATGCCACACAAAGACGATGTATATATGATTATCTTCAGACTTATCCCGGTGTGTAACGCTGTGTAAAGCAAAGAGCCTTCAGGAGCTTGGCTCGAGCTCCACGCGACGAAACAAATTGATGTACCCAAATAATTATTAATGCCTCACGAAATTTAATTGGAAAAGTTGAATTTGTATCGCGCTCACGGCGTAGGTGAGCGATTCGCGCAGAGGCGGGCTGCGACTGTTTACGAGATAATTAATCTCAAAGTATTTACTGCTTTAATCGAGCCACTCCGATGGGGAGCGAATAACTCTCGTATGTAATAACGTTCCCTACTATGACGATATACCTCACCGAGTGCTATGTACTCGTGTACGTGTGTCTGTGTTCCCAAGTAATTACGTATAATGAGTGATGTACCAATTATGAGAGTTTATTTGCTCGCATGTGTCTATTATAAGTATGTTTAAGTAGGCAGAGAGGGTTGAACGCCAGCTCTCTTCTAGAATTTTTCCAATTCGTCCACATATGCTCACTGCTCACGTGGTTTTCCTTTGCCACACTGCTCCTGCTATTGCTAGCCTTAATAAGTCAACATATCAAGTTCTCGTTTCCCGTGGCTTCGGAAATAGAGCAGCTTGTCACGGGCAGACCACTCTCGATTCGTCCTCATTCATAATTCTCTTCATAACTACTCACCAGTGTCGAGTTCTTTTTGAATTTTACCTTCTTCGATCGTTCGATTTATATGATCTAAGTAGCTACAACGTACACTGCCAGTATTTTTTCTTTCAGATATATTCGCAGAGTACCTATGTACATATATTATATACTAGCTTATGCCAGCGGGTTCGCCCGCGTGGAGTTAGCTAACGTGGAGGTAGCTTTAGAAATTCTCCTGCTAGAATCGGTTCAGTCGCTATGGCCTGAAAGAACCGCAAACATCAAATCTTACAAACTTTCACATTTATAATATTAGTAAGATATATAATCAACATTTCGTCACAGATTATTTTTATATAATATATAAATATAATATAATAATATATCCTCACGCCTTCCCACAAGGGTCCCCGAAGGGGTAGGCAGAGGTGTAAAGGTAATACCCACACACCCACTTTCCGCCAGAGGTATATTAGGTGCCAACGTGACAGATGGCGAGTCCATCGCCGTTACTCAAGCACGACTATACATACGCCTTTGAATCTCTTCTCAGACGTATGCAGGTTTCCTCACGATGTTTTCCTTCACCGTAAAGCTCGTGGTGTGACTAATCACTGTACTTAAGTTTAGAAAAACTCATTGGTACAGTCGGGATTCGAACTTGAGACCTTTGCGTCGCAGGCAACTGCTCGAACCACTCGGCCACCACGGCTCTTTATTATTCTTTATTCTATATTCTATATTTAGTTTATAGAAAAATATGTTTATTTTATAATAATATATTAAAATTCTATATTTATTTTATAGAATAAATTTTTATAGATTATTTTTTATTCTATATTATATCTAAAACCATTTCTTTTTTATAATTAACATTCACCCACTTATTAACTTTTAGGCTTTGAACTTCGAATGCTTATGACAATATGTCATGACAATATTTTATTCAAATAAGATTGAAAACTTGTGATCAACATTAAGATACATTTTCTTTAGCTTCATATTATACCTTTGCAAGCATCGCAAAATATAAATCATGTTATGTCCAATATCCTACCAATATCACAAAATTATTGTTTGCAGATGGACAATACCGTAGACGAAATTATGTTCATGGTTACAAATAACATTCAACCAGCTTGACGTGATATTCGTCCATTCGACGACAGATGGCGTTATGAGTACCTAAATAGTAGTGTAAACTTGTAGTTCACCGGCTTACCGCAGCACAGTAACGCTACTTATTTCGGAATTCCATATTTTTTACCTCAGTTAATATAGAAAAAAATATTTTATGTTCGATGTTGTTAATTAGCTATAACAAGGTGCATTGCATATTCTAGTGATCCCGGCATTATCGCGATGTTCGTGGATGTAGCAGCTCTTGTTTGGCATCGCGCACGTATAGCGCATGGGCCGTTTAAGCTAATTAACAATAGATCGAATCCGACTGCAGCAACAATGAAAAACGAAGAATAAATGTCAATTTCACAAACGACGAGGAGGGTTCGGCTTTAAATCGAATTCCGTTTAATAATAGTAGCGCGTTAGAGTTGAATGCACTCTTGATAGTGCGATAGTTTATTGTATTTTAAACATTGTATCGTTCGAATATTCGAATATTTTATTACTTATAGTGTATTGAACCCCGCTCAAGAAGGTAATATATTAAATAAAGTAGATAGCCGTCTACTTAATATGATAGCGATATACTTTTTAATTCAGTCTCAATAGAAGCACGTATTAGGCATTATATTTCGGGGCTACAAAAAGGTTTCAATCATTCAGAGTATCATACATCTATTCAATTTATTTTAAGTGGAGTAGCTCGGACATATCATCTTCAATGTTCCAGATTTAGTTCTTGTTTTTTGGCTTTAATAATTTGCTCCTTTGCTATTCTCCAAGATATGAAATACACTGGTTTTTGCCAATCACCATATTCAATTGTATTGCTTAATATATATATATTATGTAAGTATGTATCTTATTCTAACACAAGAAGGATTTGACATTTATATCTAGTAGCTATCTTTCAAATGCTTGCATTTTGCGGGAGAATAATTGCTGGCCATTTTTAGAAGCCTTTCGCCTCACCTATTTCGTCGGGTAGAGTCTGATGAGACCCCTTGACCGTGGCATCAGATTAAGATCTGTTCAGCGATTTCATTCATTTAAAAATATAAAAGAGTCGAAATTGCGTGAATAACCAGGCTGAGAAAAGCTTTTTTTTTTGGTATTGTCTCTCGTAGCGTGAGTTCCGGGAACTTTTGCTACTTAACCGGTCAATGGCGAGACCTAGGCCTCCAGCCAGGCAATTTAGTACTAAGCAACACAGCTAAGGGCACCCCCTGTGGGGTACGAACCTCGGCTTAGGGCGTTGCTGGATCGCGAGCAAGGGAGCTGGGCTGGACTGGTAATTTTATTTATATATTATTTGGGGGCGGAATTTGCGCGTCTGGCTCGGCGCGGGCCGGCGTTTGCGGAGGAGGTCGGGGGGGAACATTACGGCTTATTCGCGTCGAGCCTCGCCGGCGAGGACGGAACAGTGGTCGGTTGTGTGTAGTGTTGGTATGTTTTTGTCGGGCGTCCTGGAGGACCGTTATGTCGTCATCCGGTTCGATGACGGCATGTTTTGGACGCCTTATCTTCGAGATAAGGGAAGGAGTGTATCGGGCGGCCGATACGACA
Organism: Drepana arcuata; assembly: GCA_016069955.1. Taxonomy (NCBI): domain Eukaryota; kingdom Metazoa; phylum Arthropoda; class Insecta; order Lepidoptera; family Drepanidae; genus Drepana; species Drepana arcuata. Next base: position 232,951 of record JACCPG010000521.1, on the reverse strand, counting down.
AGGGGGTTGGGGTGATTTACAGCAGAATCGAAATGACGTTTGGACAGTTTTTTCAAAAACTGTTTTATAGTTGGGACTTTGAGGTCAACGTGGAGTTGACTATTACGCATGTACCACGGGGCACCTGTGGCTCTCCGGAGAAACCGGCTTTGGAGCACTTGCCGGGGGTTGAGTGTTGACTTGCTAGTGTGTGCGAACACTACACCCGCATATGTCATGATTGGTCGAATGCACGTCGTGTAAATCCTCACCTTGGATTTCAATGAGAGTTTACTTCATGCATTCAACATGCTGTGAAGTCTACCGAGCGCGAAGGCGGCTCGCGCGCGTACCGCCTTTACGTGGTGACGGAAAGAAAGGCGTTGATCGAGGATCACGCCCAGGTATTTGGCTTTTTCTTCCCATGGAACGGGTTTGCCGAAGAGGGTGATGGGGGCTATCCGTGGGCGTTCGAGGCCTTTCCAGAATAGAATGGCTGCGCTTTTGGTGGGGTTCACTTCAATTCTCCATTTCCGGAACCACCGCCCTAGGGCTGTGACCGCGGATTGGAGGTTGTCGTGAATTCCCTCGGGAGTTCTACCTTTGTAGTAGATAGCCGTATCGTCGGCGAATAGAGCGCTTTTAACTCGTCTATGGAGGGGAATGTCGCTGGTATAAAGCGTGAATAGGAGTGGCGAGAGCACAGAGCCTTGCGGGACTCCTGCTCGTATGGGATGGGTGGAAGAGAGTGTGCCCTCGACTCTGTAGCGGAAGGAGCGGTTAGACAAAAAGTCCCGTACTATGCGTACTAGACGGTCCGGCACGCCCAACTGGTACAGCTTGTATATTAAGCCGTTGTGCCAGACCTTGTCGAATGCCTTCGCCACGTCGAAGAGGAGCATACCCGTGGTAAAACCGAATTGGAAGCCGCTGCTGACGTCTTCCACAATACGGTGGACTTGTTGGACACAGGGGTGTTTGGTTCGAAAACCGAACTGTTGGTCAGGTATGACTTTCTCAGAGTCTGCAAAACTCTTTAATCTATTGTAGATGAGTCTCTCGTAAATCTTGCCAAGGACGTTGAGGAGACTGATGGGGCGATAACTGGAGGCTTCGGTCTTGGGTTTCCCTGGCTTGGGAATACCTATAACCGTTGCACTTTTCCAGGATTGGGGGAAAAAGTTGTTGCTCAGTGCGGCATTGAAGATGGCAGTGAGCAAAACTATGAGATAAGGAGAGAAGAGTTTAATAACTCTGTTAGTGATCCCGTCGGGACCTGGGGCTTTCCTGGGGTGTAGATCCTTGATCACTTTCCGGACTTCGTCGGCCGTGATTGGGGCGATGGGGTGGTCTGGGTTTTCAGAGGGTGGGAGAGATAATTTGCTTTCGACCTCGACTTCCACCTTATCGAGATGGCGCGGGTCTACCGGCAAGGTGCTGGGCGTACATTGAGCCTCGAGACTGTCGGCCAGGCACTCGGACTTCTCGTCGTCGTCAAAGGCGGGCCCTTGATTTGAACGCGTGAGTGGAGGCATGGACGAGATTTTGTCCGATTTGAGTTTTCGTTGGAGATGCCAGAAGGCCAAGTGACTCGGTTCAAGTTCTCCTAGGAACTTGTTCCAGCGAGCGTCTCGCAGGTCTTTCATGCGGTATCTCTTTCATGCGGTATCTCAGCTTGCGCTGGAGTGACCTCAGAAAGGCGCGGTTCGCTTCAGTCGGGTGAACTCTGTGAGCTCGGAGGGCGGCGTTCTTTTCCGTCACTAGTTCACGCACGTCGTCGGGAAGTTTCCAGCGATGGTCTTCCATCACCGGAACTTGCCGTGAACAGGCGTCCACGGCTGACTGTACGTGAGCTGTGAGGGAATCGACCGCCTTTTGAGTGTCGGCTGCCGACTCGATGAGGGGCGGGATACTATCTAAGTGAACAGATGAAGGGGACTTGAGGAGTTCCTCCAGTTTTCTCCAGTCTGTTATCTTTTTCTGAGGCGGGGGCTGACCAGAGTCCGGGGGGCCTAGTCGGGGGGAGAGCGCTAAGGTCACAGGTCGGTGGTCGGAATCTAATTCGTCGTGCGACCTCAACGAGTGTAAACGGAGGTTTACATTCTTGAGGATCGCAATGTCTAGTACGTCCGGTCGGTGGTTGATGTTCTCAGGGTAGTGGGTGGGGTGCATAGGCGCAATGACGTCGAATTGGAGGAGTCCACTGAGGTCCTCCAATTGGCGTCCTCTGTTATTTCGTGAGTGGCTGTTCCAAGCATCGCTCTTGGCATTCAGGTCGCCCGCGATAATAACCGAGCTACTGAGGTTGATGAGGGCTTTGATATCAGCTTTGATATCGGCCGTTGAGTTAACTGGGGAGCAGTATGCAGAGACTATCGTGATCGGCTGATGGCCGGTAATTCCTAATCGACAGATCGAGGTCTCAATGTGGGAGAGGGTTGGCGGTTGGATCGGGATACAGTGCAGGGACCTCTTGTAATAGATCAAAGTACCGCCGAGGGCGGATCGAGATCTATCATTGCGAACCACACAGTAGTTTGCAATTCTAGGGTCTCGGTGTGATGGTTTCAAGAAGGTTTCTTGCACTAAGAAAACGTCGATATTGTTGTCGCGGAGGAACGCGGCGATCTCTTCCTTTTGGCTGTGAATGCCGTTGGCATTAAAGTAGCCAATTGAAAGTGATCGGGTTTGATTCTGCTGCTTACGTTTGAGTCCATTATTGGTTGGACGAGAAGGTAGCCAGGGACTCCGATACATCGGCGTAGTCGCCGAGCACCTTGAGGAGGGCCAGAGGGTCCTTCCGGACGGCCCTGAGGCTTCGTGCCATCTCGTTAACCCTTGAGAGGTGGACGGTGGAGAAAAGATCCGCCAGGAATGCCATGTTGGCGGAGGTTTCAGAGGGGGAGGAAGTGGGCTGGACCGCCTGGGGTCTACGCGGGGGAGCAGCAGCCTGGGGCTGGGGCTGGTGAGGTTTGGCGGTGGAGGGCGACGGCAGAGGTGGAGTATGCTGGCTCGAGGCCGCTGAAGGGACGGAGGGGGACGCTTGTGGGAGGGGTGGGAAGTCCCTCGGAGGGAGGACCCTCCACGGGGAAGGTCGAGGCGGGGCGGGTTGCGCGGGGGGGGGCGTTACGCCATTCGCGGGCCGCTGCCCTCTTAACCACGACCGGTCTGGGTTTTGGGGCTTTGGGACAGCCCCTGTAATTGGCCGGGTGGCCTTCCTGGCGGCATAGCACGCAGCTAGGGGGCGATTCGGCGAGTGTGCGGTCCTTAGGGCGCGAGCAATCACTCGTCCCATGATCACCCAGGCACTTGACGCACCTGGGTTTTGCGTTACAATTACGCGAAGCGTGACCGTATAATTGGCAGTTGTGGCACTGCCCTATAGGGCCGCCCTTGTGGGGGGGTTTCAACCCTTATGCCAGACAGGTGGCATATGGTTTTTATTTTGAAGACGGCTTTACCGTCGGGGGAGTTCTCGCAGATGGCGAGGACCATGTTAAATGCCTCTCCGGCATTTTTCGGTGCATGCGGTGCACTTCCTTCACTGCGACATTCTGAGCCTTGAGGTCTTCTTTGATCGACTCTGTGTCGATTTCACAAGGGACGCCGCGGATGACGACCCGGAGTAAACGGTCCTCCGGCAGATCATAAGTGTGGTATTCCACACTTCTGGCCTGCAGGAGTTTAGTGAAGGCTCGGAAATCGGTCGAGTTTGGGAGGTGCACCTTAATGCCTTCGGCTGTGGCGGTAGCGCGAGTGAAATTTATGCGGTTGGTTTGGCACCAACCGGAGATTTCTGTCCACTTGGCCTTTGTGTGGACGAAAACGGGGGGACACGAGCGCTCCTTCTTCGAGGAGGGCCGCGGGGGTCGCGGGACGGGGGAAAGCCGGCTAGCCTGAGTGGCTTCGGCTTCCGGAGAGGCGTGTGGGGCGGGAGAGGGGGGCGCCAGGGAGGGGGCTACCGAGGAGGACTGTGCGGAGGGCACGGGCACGGTCTTGGGGGCTTTAGTGGGAGGGGAAGGTGAGGTTGAAGCCTCCTTCTTTTTAGCGCGTCTGGCGCGCTTCTTGGAGCCCGTGACGGGCGTAAATTCATCTGAGGAGCCCTCGGACGACTCGGAATGCAGTGACTCCATTTCGGAGTCCACAATGACGGATTCGGGGGACAAGGGTGAGTCTTGAGACTTGTTGGCCTCGTTTGTGACGGCAATGATGGCGCTCTTGTCGAGCGCTGCTGTCGCCTCGGCAGGGGGAGTACCCGCGTTTACATCGCGGGTGTATTCGTCATATTGACGTCGGAGGGTGGGCACGGCTTCTAAGAGCCGCGCGAGAAAAGCCAGTGAGGCTTGGGGGTCCGTTATTATGGACATGGTGGATGCAGACGTGGGAAGGCAAACCGGCAAGGGAAACGTGTTTCGAGGCGCGGTCGCCCAGGGGAAGAAACACGCAAAGAAACCCCTGGTGACTTAAACGTTAGGAGACCGATCCCCGGGGGGTTGACCCGGGGGTGTGTACTGAACCCTCCCTGTCGGGTGTAGACAGGGAGGTGAGTGTGCCTATGGAGTGAGCCCTAAGCTTGTATTCCCGCTGCCAGTCTTATTGTGCAGCGGGTCCCTGACAGTTCCGGTGTAGAGAGCACTAGTCCGTGGACAGTGCCCAAACTAACACCGGAGGATAGGAGGTAAGGAATAGGTAGGGTGGGCGGTGGGTGATGACCAGGCGCGACTAGGGTAGACCCCAAGGCCGGTGAACCTGGTCCCGTCCGTTTGTAGCCTTACCCTGAAGGGGCAAGGCTAAGAGCGCAACGGGGCAGCGCCCCACTCGGTTTCGTTGGCACCGTTTGGTTTCCACCGAATGACCACGAAACTGTGGATTTTCCCAGAAGGGGACAAATATTATTGTCGAGAAACAAGAATTGTGATTGTTGTTGCCTTGAAAAGGCGACCAACAATCACCACGTGCGGTGCGTAGCGGCTAGCTAACGCGTGGCGATTTGCGTAGCGGCGGGTGTGGCTTCTGCCGGTCGTAGCGGGCGCAGAGCGCGGGAGCGGTGGGAGCACACGTCTGCTCGGTACGGCGGCCGGAGCGAGATCTTAGTTTCTTACATACTCTCATATACATATATATCTGATCCCTTTTGCACTCTTGAATAATGTTGGCAATAGCATGTCATGTCGAGGCTCCTACGGTGAGCGGCGTTAAAACAAATAACCATTAATATACTTAATTACTATTTTATCGGTGCCAATAATATTAAGTATGTTTATATTTCCCGATTGTATATTTCTTTTATAGTCGGCCATGCCTATCTCTGCATCACCTTATGGTTGACTGGTAAAGAATGCCTTCGCAAAATGTTTGCAGGAAGTTTTAATAAATAAATAAATAGGTATTAAGTTGGTACTAAACATATAACTAGCCGTGCCTTCCTGATGCCATGGTAACTTTTACTGGTTTACTGAGCCACGCACGACACGCAACTAGTTAATAATTTTAATACTAATCGGCATAATCGGGATAAACATCGCTTACTGTATGTTTCAAACTTATATAGTTAGTAGTCACAGAGAGAATAGCACCAGCTCTCTAGACTTACATTCCACTTCGTTGTTTAATAATGATGCTGCGCAACATATTTTTTCTATAATTGTTTGTAAAAGGAACAAAGATCCTGTCGGCGAAATCTTTGAGTCTGTCTGTCTGCGATTAACGATTTCGAAACTGTAATTTTGCACCATTGACTCACAACAAGCCATTAAATATATGTCCATATCGGACAGGCAAAAACATTTTCGTCTATCCCGCGGCTACAGCTGCTTCGACTATTAAAACATATTCGCCGGTAAGTGGGCGTTTCTCTTGATTTTTATAACCGAATGCCGATTGTGTTTTTTAGTAAACGATGCCAATTTGTAAGGTTAGAAAACATAGACGCTTTGGGCGAATGTTTTCGTAACCTAATTAGTCTCACCGAATAAGTTCTACATTTGGTAGACAACTATGATAAAGTTAGGGAACGTGGGATGTAAAAGATAGTAACACGGGGATTGGAATCTGTACCAATATGTTTTCCTGTAAAATGATAAGTCAGCTTTACGGTGAAGTGAAATATGGAAACCTGCATACTTTTTAGAAGAAATTCAAAGGCGTATGTATAGACGTGGTTGAAAGACGATGGACTCGCCATATGTCACGTTGGCATTAAATGTATCTCCGGCTAAAAGTGGGTATTTGGGTATAGCACAACTCTGCCTACCCCCTTCTGCCTCCTTATGGGGATATGTATGCATGTATAAAAAACCAATTGTCACTGTTTTGCCAATACTCAGTGTTTGTTTCGCACTATACATATTTGCACGTGTATCGACAATGGCGAATTAATGGGAATTTTCCTAGTCATTATTTGCACAGATCACTCCGCCTGTTCAAATGTTTGTGATCGTGCCTAGAGCGTCTGCCCGGAGGTTAGATAGATATGAGACTCGTTAATACATTTGGTAAACATCCAATTTGGTCAAATATCAATATAATGTTCTATTATGATTACGTTGACTTATTAGCATGCGGAATTCACAATCTTTTTAGATTAGGTATATAGTGATTTTCTTCTGAAGGTAGAAAATTAAAAGTCTATCAGAAGTTGTACCATGGATCGAGCATCCCTATTTTTAGAAATAGCAAATCTATAGACTTTATGTATTACATTGCAAAAATAATATTAATCATTAAAATCTATTTATAAAAAAAACTGAATTCGCATCGGTCATGTATATTTGTATATAGAGACATCACTTGTAAAGTACGATACAAATGATGGGCTTATTACAGAACAGAACCCAGCTGAACCCAGTCTTACATGTAGTCTTTGTTTTTTGCAATCTGAGAATATATAGTGAAAAGTAATGATGATTTTAAGCATTATATTATTATTTTAGTAACTAATTAGCAAAGTAAATAGCGCTTTATTATATTTCTTTACAAAATAAACACCTACGTGTTACGTATTACGGCCAACCAGACGATACCTTTTTTCTATGTACCCTTGGCTACGCTGTATTATACTGTTGGGTTGGTAGGAAAATCAAAGGTCTAATTGTAGACTATTATTACTCACTCTGGAAATACCTTTCTTTATTTAGTAAACTACTCTCTCCACATCCTGTGTTAGCTGTAAAACAGACCACCTGTGCACACTGCGACGTTCCCACAACGAGCGTCAATATTGACACAGATTAAATCAATTCCACGGATGTGCGCTATCTTACGGGCCGGACAACCTGTACGCACTATAGAAGTAGTCTACTCTGCGATAAGTCATAGGTACTCCAAGGGTGTAATGCAAATATTTTGGTTAAGACAAGATGAATAGAAGAAGAGGCGCGCGGACAGATTTTTTCCTACTTTAGAGCTTAAAGGCAACATGTAATAGACATACCAATTACAACTCCTTCTGCAAGCTTCTACCTGTATTTATCACAAGAAAATGTAATTTCACTACCGGCAGGTGTGCATTTTCTAGCTTTAATGGACTTCTGTCGTTTACGAGCGAGTAGGCCTCGCAGATTTTACTACGGCTTTTGCATCATAATAACATTCGCAACTTCCTGTGTCATTAGGCGAAGTCAACGACTGGTAATTGATTTAAACTATATAAAAATAGTTTGTTTCTCAACCTGATTAATTAATGATGCAATACGCTTGCTCTGTGAATAGCTATCGATCGATTTTCAATCGAGTGTTTATCTGCAAATTGTCAGACCATTTAGTATTTATTAGACATCTAGTTTATCACAAATCGTAAACATAATTTACTATCAGCGTTTTCGTTTGATATGTCGCTAACGTTAATTACTTTTTAATAAAAAGTCACATACCACACGTTAACTTGTGTTACATTAAAACCTAAAAGTCCATTGTACAAATGTACTCCTCCGTGCATGGATCTGCTGCAATAATAAGGAACAAAGCGTAATTCTGTTGTACATTCAAATGGGAAGTGCACCAATCGCTATTTAATCAAAGCCGACATTAGAATGTGATTCCAGTGGAGCGCGGCAGGTGTTGTCCGCGGCACGTTTCTTATTGGAAGTAGGTACGTTTGTATTAGAGCCACGCTAGAGCCTCCATTCCGTAGTTATTAGTAGGTGGCAGGTGCAGCCACGCTTATCTATGCGGGCACAAGATAACGGCAACCGCCGACAAAACATTTTGTCCCCAAGCCTCTCGCGGCAATCTCGCTTACGTCATTTTCTAGCTGGAGTCTTGTTAGGAATCTGTCATATAGGTTTGTATTAACTGCGATTGGACCGCTCACTGAAGAATGCGATTGATGCAGGGAAGAAAAGGTAGATACTAATAATCCCCACGCCTTCCCATAAAGGTCCCTGAAGAGGTAGACAGAGATGTACAGGTACAGGTACCAAGACACCCACTTTCCGCTAGAGATATATTTTATGTGCAACGCGAGACTAGACAAGTCCATCGCTGTTTCTCAAGCACAGCTATAGGTACATACGTCTTTGAATTTCTTCTCTAACGTATGTAGGTTTCCTTTCTTCATCGCAATCCTGGTGGTGTGACTAATCACTGTACTGTAGTTCAGTAAAGTAACTACATACAGTCGGGATTCGAAAATGCAATCTTTGTGTTGCAGGCGACTACTCGAACCACTCGGTCACCACGGCTGGGCTTATTTTATATGTTATAATAATAATAATAATATATCCTCACGCCTTCCCACAAGGGTCCCCGAAGGGGTAGGCAGAGGTGTATAGGTAATACTCACACACCCACTTTCCGCCAGAGGTATATTAGGTGCCAACGTGACAGATGGCGAGTCCATCGCCGTTACTCAAGCACGACTATACATACGCCTTTAATTTCTTCTCAGACGTATGCAGGTTTCCTCTCGATGTTTTCCTTCACCGTAAAGCTCGTGGTGTGACTAATCACTGTACTTAGTTCAGAAAAACTCATTGGTACAGTCGGGATTCGAACTTGCGACCTTTGCGTCGCAGGCAACTGCTCGAACCACTCGGCCACCACGGCTCTCTTATACATTACTTATACATAAATATATACCTAATTACATAATGTCTTTAAAATTTTATCAATGACTTTCGAAACATCCGAAATTTATCAATTAAGCCGTCAATCAATCAGTATACTATACATATAATAAAAATGTAACGGATCGCTGTCTGTACATTACAGAAAATATACAATTGGGACTTTTGTCAGCGCAAATAGCACCGAAAACAATGATTGTTAGAATTGTCTATTTATCTGTGCGTTTGTGCACGCTAATCTCAGAAACGGCTTATCCGATTTAGATGTGGTTTTCACTCATAAGTATATTGTGGTAAGCTTCACTTAACATATCCGAAATAAACCGAAAGATGTATCCAAAAAGTGCAGCCCAAAGTGACTATTCCACGCGGACGAAGTCGCGGGTACAGCTAGTAGCTAATAAACTTAATAACAATTTTATAAAAGGTAGTCCCATTTCCACTTTTGCATATAATAGTCTAATGACGTATAATACATAGCGTACAGTGCCATGTAGAGAAAGGTTGGTTACACCTAACACCTAACGTGCTGTAGGCCGGTAACTAACGCCAGGTGCCACCTGTCGCGGCTCTTTTTAATCCTGTTACCTACCATACCTTATATGTACTCGTCTAGAATTACGCCATTACACCTTCGCGTAGAGTTCGTATTTAGTAGAAAGGGTTATTATTATTTTTCAGCAATTTTGGATCATAATATAAAATCTTCACTATTTACTAACCGAATCTGTGTCGAATTTAAAACATAAATGTTTCTTATTTTTATTTATATAACAAAATTATATATAACATATCATAATATATATCTCAACTTAACTAAAAGCAATAAATTACGTATTCAAAGCAGACTATTTTCAATATGTAATTTATTATTATTGGTTTTATTGAGAGGTGTCAAACTGGCAAACAACCGCTTTCTGCCGTAGTGGGTGACTTGGCATCAAAAATGCTGTTCTCATTAAGTAGCACCGGATTTTCCAAACATCTTCGCCAGATTATTTAAAATCCCATTGGTATAATTATTAACATCGTTTGTAATTTTGTCGCCATGTTATCTGAAAATATGACTTATGATGAAATAACTCTAATCAATTATCAGGAATTAATTGTATTATCTAATACTAATTCCTTAACTATGTATGTCCGTGTAACAGAAATAACTTCTACATGGCAATTTTGTTCTTTAGGCTAATGTATTGATTGACTTGATGTTTATTCTAGTAGATTAATATTTTTTATATCATTAAGATGGAGAACATGCATGCACAGAGGATTATAGGATTTCCAGGCAAAACTTCAAATTCCATTGAAGTTCAATCCACAGTATAATCGGCTTATGGGTGGTTGTAGTAACCAATAATTTAATGAGAACGACTGTCTATCATTATTGTATATCTATGGGCGGTCATAGTCCTGCGGTTAATAGACGTGATTTGAGCGCTCTAACGCTGCGGGTAAATACATATATATGTACATAGAGCTAGGAACACACTCGTCCTGTCACCTGCCACCTGCCCCTGCATTCCTTGCCGAGATTACGCTGCACACCTGTGCTACCCAGGATGTATTCGTGATTACTTTAACTAGCTGAAGTAAGGAAACGTTCTTATCGTGTATGTACAGTATACAATATTTATAAACAATTTACTTTCTTGACATTAATATTTTTATTGACGGAGGACTATACACTGCAGGCCTAAGGATTGTAACAGTACTCAAAGCATCGCACACATAAACCTTAGAATTCCTTCCTTTACAAATGTTTTTGAATAACCTGAATGCATGTACTATAAGACACGTTGTTCTTTCGAACTATTTTTATTAGGAATACTGTAATATTTGAGTGTTGCGTATTCTTTAGGTATGAAGCTAAGAATTAAACTTGAAATCATTTCTGGTATACATATCATCGTGCCGAGTCCCTAACGGGGCAGAGAGAATAGAGCACCATACTCTCTCTAGACATACATACCTCTTTCGCTTCGTCCACATTCATCAGCCTCTTCATACATGCTCGTCAAACCGTATGTATGGTACATACGGTGATAATTTAGGGCAAAAAGATTTTGTTTATAGTAATACGATGGGTTGGTAACAATACATTTATAATAATAACATTTAATTTACATAATATAGATAGAGAGAAGAAAGCAGCAGTGTACATCAAAAGTCACGGTCATGATAACAAGTCAACTAATTTATTATTTAAGGTCATCAGTTTATCTCCGAGAAGAACAAGACGTTGTACAATTTCCAAAGTCGACTCCACAACGCTCCAATAGAGCGATCATTTAATTACTTGATAAAAAATAAAATACTCTTTTGTCACATCGAGTCTCGTGGCGAGTATCACAAGTAGGTAAAATGTGAACAGAGTGATATTTGTCTCACATTCTTGTTTTATCATCCATCAGTTTAGGCCAAACAAATTATACTTATGAACATTTTGCACACGACTCTGGCAAACAAGCGCGTCAATAAAAAAGTTTTTTTTTTACAATCATTCACATAACCAACCTCTTTTAAAAGAAAATCCTCTTTTAAAATATTAATAGTTGGTTTTACTGTCAGACGGTACTAATTCAACTTGTTTGCCAGTTTTGTATGGTAAAAAAAAACTGAGCTGGCAAAACCGTGGCGACAAACGTAACTCTCCCGTTCAAAATCGGACTTGCCTGTCACTGGCAGTACCTCCTAGTGTCGCAGCTAAATGGCACTGCTTCCGCATAGTGTAGTGTATATGTTCATATAGTAAGAAATATATATACATATATATATATATATATATATACATATTTGTATACCCCACTAGGGTCACCAAAGGTGTAGGCAAAAGTGTGTCGGCAGTACACCCAATTTCCGCCAGAGATATATTTTAGTTGCGAACGTGACAGATGGAGTCCATCGCCTCGAATTGCTTACTGGAGCACGACTATACATACCAGACGCCTTTGAATTTCTTCTCAGGCGTATGCAGAGTATGTCAGGTATTGTTTGTTCCTACAGGCTACGGTAACCGCTTGTCATCAAGTGTTCCGTATACTTGTTTACCAGCTTAATAGTATATAGATCAGTCGTCTGTATTTATACAACAACAATAGGTTCATTACCTATTGGTAAAGAATCAATGCGTCATCTAGTCACGTGCATTGAGGGTCACAGGTACATACATGTACATACATAGTGCAAATGAAATGCGTAATTATGCATGGTCAGTTTACGGACAGCTCTGACTACACCATATCCTGGCGCCGACTCGCAAGCGCCGCGTGTTGAATATAATTAGTCGCTAATGCGTTGTGGGACTTGTATAGAGATGTTATTAAGGATTTTTAGATTAATTACTCTAGGAATTACTATGCTAGCTGCTACAGCCTTTGAGGCCGAGTGGTTTGAGTCGCTTGCAGCATGGAGATTACGAGTTCGATCCCGACTGTGCCAATGAGTTTTCACACCACGATCTTTTGGCAAGTGTAAACATCCAGAGGTAACCTTCATACGTGTGAGAAGAAATTTTAAGACGTATGTAATACATACATACTATGTATAGTCGTATTGCTTGTCTAGTTGTTAAGTCTGTTAATATATTTTTTTTAAAAGAATACCGCTCACTTCTATTTTTGAAAAATCTTTGTTTACGACCTAGATTCCACAATGAAGGTCGAATGCATTTCCATGCACCGTTCAGAAATTGCTTTAATATGGACGTATTCTTAACATCGATTACGAAAATATATAGTCTACACCTACCAATATTTTAAGAGGCAGAGTTTGGCGCACACATCTCAGGAACTATAAATCAGAATTGAATAAATATTATTATGAATTCGATAGCCCGTTAATGGTAGGAGGCTATAGACTGTATATATATATATGTCATCATGCTTCTACGCACGGGAGAGGAGCTGTTATTATTTATGTGTATAGTCGATTTAACGCGGGTTGATCCGTGGGGCACAGCTAGTTCTAAAAAAACATCCGCCACGTTGTTGCAATCAGTAAGCATATTTGACCAGACATCCGCCACTGCGTTTGTCATCCACTTTGTTTTTTAATGGCTATAAGATTGTCGTTCGTTCGTTGAAGATTGTTGATGCTTAAAAATGGCTATAAGATTGTCTAAAGTTATAAGCGCTTTCCCAACAAACTTTGGATTTCAATCATCAAAGAATCTTAAGATGTTATCTCCTTTTTTTCCTAGTAATTTGTGTTTTGCATACATTCATAGCGTTATCTTGTTTCATGGTATATTTATATAGTTTGAACCTAAGTGCCAAGCCCCTAAAGCTGCTAGCCTCTATAGGCGGTCACCGCTTACTATCAGCCGGACCCGGCTTGTGATAAATATAATAATTATTATCTACACGTGTATGGATTTAAATTGATTGATTTCAATGTGTGCTATTATCGGTTGATGTCATTTTATAACACATGTAAGTAACAATGCCTCATTAGAATTTATTGAAAGTAATTACAAAATTGGGAAATAACTAAACAAATTACCTTCTAATACGTATTTTTTTACACCTACGAGGAGCCACCAGGAGTGGCAAACAAATATACGGCCCACCTGATGGGAAGCGGTTACCGTAGCCTATTTATGCTTACGATACCGAAGTATCACTTGCACGCTGCCACTCTGTATTCGGAGAGTTATACTGTGTTGGCAACATAATGGGACTAATCCCTTTGCTGCCAACACTATAACAATCCTACCCCCTCCCCAAGGAGCTCATTATTGGAAACCTTATTCATCGCGCAGGAACACAACACAAAAAAATATGTTATTTGGCTACGAAATTCTATAAGGTGGAGGTCCTGCCCCAGTCGTGCAGCTCCAAATTCGAACGGGAAGCTCGTTATGCGCAACCTCTCTTAATTATTATTAAATATAGCACAAGTAATATATCCTCACGCCTTCCCACAAATGTCCACGAAGGAGAAGGCAATGAGTGTAGTAGTACACAAACCCACTATTCGTTGAAGGTATATTTTAGGTGTAGATTGCGAATCCATTGCTGTTTCTCAAGCACGACTATACATACATACCTTTTGAATGCTATAAATGAACGAGCAAAAATTATAATTAACAGCTCTATAGAGATATGGACATTAGAATCCTAGTAAAGGCTTGCGCGGCGCGATGCGATTACAGCTTCATTTGAATAGTAATCGTTTCGGTGTCAAGTATTTCTAGGTCTCAGCTGCGGCAGTTCTGGTGAGAATATACATCTCACTTGTGCCACTGGTGTGGAAATCACGGACCATCGCGTGGAATGCTAGGAGTAAGCTGGTAATTAGGACCAAGCAGCGATTAAAGCCTCTATAATCACGTCAATAAATAGCTTGGAGTTCGAACTGGTAGAAGTGATAGAGACAAGCGGGTGAGATCGATCTTAAGTGTCGGGTTTCAAGTTTCGATCAAACATTTTCATTATCTTAACGAGTTTAAGCTTTCACCAAAATTTGTTTTGAATTCACCGAATGTGAATAAGATGTATCTCATTTCGATCTTTTTTTACCCACATGTATAGACATCCCCATTTCGATCTTAACTATGTATAAATACAGTCGGAAAAAATTTAGAGGTACATGATATGACCTAACTGTGTTGTATGATGCCAGGCTCTAAATTAAATGGGATCAAAGTTTGCACGTTGAAATCACCATTGGAATAATATATGCAATTAAAGAACAGGGTATACGATTTATAGGTAATAAAATATACCTTTACACTTGTGAATCGCTCTGCATGTAGTCGGGGGCCATATTTTAGGTGTGAGCGGAAAATAAATAAATATGTTATAGGAGGTGCGGCTCGGAGTGTCGTCTCTCACCTGAGACATGCAATCTGTCCTCCGGCACGCGATGTACCTGGAACTACATGGATGTACGAAGGGGCTGGAACCAAGAACTGAGAACATCGAACACTCATGTTTCAATCCCACTATAAAAAGTTAAATGACAATATATTTCGCCATAGATACGAAATACACATAGATACACGTTTCGGTCGTACATAATTTACATTTGAGTACCAATGATTTGCTATGTTTGGAGGTTTACCAGAAAGATCATAAAACTGTTGGCAGAATCTTAAAACGACTCTGAATAATATAATTACGTTACATTTCCGTCGTCATACCCGAGCTAAAGATAAAATCTAAGTTCAACATTTTATGGTACAATTACGTGAGTCCAAGAGTCTTGGTGTATGAACGTGACATAATTTCATAAAGTATTAAATTCCACGGCTGCCTTGAACACGAAATGGCTGTCATTTTGATAAACCTCCTAATTTAATGGTGGAAAGAAATATTTTAACGACCACAAAGCTATTACGCCGCGGCATGCACTCACACCTCAGTTTGTAATTATGGCTCACTCGATCATTTGTCGACATTCATAAAATGTCACACTCAACTTAAAAATGAATAAGTTCTTCGATTAACTAATTTGTTTCATTTGAATCTAATATGTGGTCAATGTATAACAGTGTCCAAACGGCAAATAATTTGAAACGAGTTTGAGAGAAGAATTACAATTCACTTAATTCTGAATTATATTTAAAGATATATAAAGTGGGTGTGTGGGTATTACCTATACACCTCTGCCTACCCCTTCGGGGACCCTTGTGGGAAGGCGTGAGGATATATATACAGCCAAATGCAACTTATGGACAATGTTTATCAAAAGCAGAAGCAGAAGCGTTGTACAAAAATGTGTATTTACATATTTTGATAAATACATATTTTTGTACCAAGATTGAACTTCAGGTTAAAAAGGAAGCCAGTCCTTTTTTACCCTGAAGTTCAATCTTGGTACAAGTCCAATGACGTCATACTTCTCTGGTCGTAGAAACCTTATGCGAAATGAGTCAACGGACTCAACAGGAATTATAAGAATTTATCTATGTATATGAACCTACGGTTGGAATGTTTGTATTTATTTTGGCAACCCGAGGATGACGGGTTTTTCCCGCGGCTGGCTCGTGTGAATGCAAAAACAGTCAGAATCTGTGACTGGAGGTTTCGCTGCGAGTTCCGTGTATAGAGCCTTGTGTCGACTGGCCGGCAATGGAATGTACAATGGTCCGCAATAAGTTGTATTTCTAAACGTATCATAACTTCTTCAGCCATTTGTTTATTAATTATAATATGTAATTGACTGTAATTAATTGAATAATACCCTGTCCGTGCTTGCCTAGCTCAAAATCTGTTTGTAATTTAAAATTAATTAAATGTAGGTAAATTTTATCAAGCAGACTTGCGGGGATGTCTTTGGATATCTCGCTACAGGAAGTATATCTCTGTTTCTTTGCCGGCAAAAAGATTTTTGCAGCTTTAATCAATCTTGTTACTTTTAATTATAATGATTATTTATTATTATATTACCTCATCAAGTTACAGCTAGTGCCAATGAGCATATATGTATTGAATTATAAAGAAAACCTTAATAAAGTTCTTCTCAATAAAGTTTCTCTTTCGTATTTGCTGGGTAGGTATTTTTTATATATAATATAAATAATATATCCTCACGCCATCCCACAAGGGTCCCCGAAGGGGTAGGCAGAGGTGTATAGGTAATACCCACACACCCACTTTCCACCAGAGGTATATTAGGTGCCAACGTGACAGATGGCGAGTCCATCGCCGTTACTCAAGCACGACTATACATACGCCTTTTGAATTTCTTCTCAGACGTATGCAGGTTTCCTCACGATGTTTTCCTTCACCGTAAAGCTCGTGGTGTGACTAATCATATATAATACATATAATATAATAAGGTATTTTTTTATTGAATGTAATTTCTATCTAAATCTATATGGAATGGATGAGCGAAGCTTAGGATGACTTGAGAACAATAGAGAAGCTGCTGTATAACTGGAGCGGCCTGTATACTTCAAACCATGATAGGTAAATTAAAAAAGAAATCCGAACTTAAAACCTGATTTTCATTTGAAAACCATATCAACTATCCTTTAATTGCTGCGTCAATGTCTCATATCGTTTGCTTAATAAGACCAGTTTCACTTTCCATGTGTCTTTATTGTTAATTGGGATCATAATTCAAAATTATGTAGGTATTACATCTGACAAAGCTGTTCAAGGTTTTGAAATGTAAATATGAGGTAAAGTTGCACATACAATTACAAACGCCTTAGGGCAATGGTAGAGCAAAATAATTACTTAAGAACAACGGAGAGATATTAACAGAGTTAATTAAAAAGTTTGGATTGTATACAATTAGGTAGGTGTTATTTTATGGTAACCACTTTACTCTGAACTTAAGTCAGTAAAGCAGCGGTATCGTGGCGGCGGTCATCGTGGCAAGCGTGGACGCCTCTTTGACAGTCTTATGCTGGTGTGACTGCATGTTCGAATCCCGCTGTACCTTTGAGTTTTACGAACTTAAGTACGGTGATTAGTCACACCACGAGCTTTACGGTGAAGGAAAACATCGAGAGGAAACCTGAATACGTCTGAGAAGCAATTCAAAGGCATATGTATAGTCGTGCTTGAGTAACGGCGATGGACTCGCCATTTTTCACGTTGGCACCTAAAGTATATCTCTGGCGGAAAGTGGGTGGGTGGTTACCATCTATCCACCTCTGTCTACCCCTTCGGGGACCCTTGTTGGAAGGCGTGAGAATATATATAGATATATACATATGTACACAGGGCATCTAAGTCTAAGGTACAAATACTCGTGTTCATAACACAAATATTTGCTCTCAGCGGATAGCTAGGATCACTGACCACTGTATCACGCGGTCCTCATAATAAATAATGACTGTACGTTTTGCGTAGGTAAGTATATTTGCAGTTGAACTTTAGAGATTAAAAATGAACTAGAATAACATTTAATTGATTGCCTCAATCCGAGGTAATTTATTGATTTGTTGCTTAATAGTTACCAATTTATGTGCAAGGATGCAAATAACTTAGTCAAATACATTCTGAAGATGCTACATGCCCAACAGCTTTCTCCAACATACCAAAGCTATGAAATTTGCAAATAGCCAAGTTATCAGTGCCATTATCTAAACTGGACACAACTATTGGTCCGCGGTCGGTCAACGCAAGCGAATAAATAAATGAATACCATATCCGAGAGCGGTAGCCGCGGCGACGACCAGGCGGCCGCACACCTGCGCCTGCGCATCTCGAAACACACATACAACAGTCAACCTAGCAGTAACAGCGCAAGCTTTAAATTACAATGCAGCTACTCAATTCCCTCATTACGAATCACGGATGTAACAAACAAACTATACAAACCTCTGTAGTCTGTACCTTTACAGGAAAGTTGGGTTTTACGGTCAATGGATGACTATAAAGATTCCTTTGGCGGAGATTCATGGCTATTTTTTATTCAAAGTAAAAGCCGACGTTAAATTATACGAGTTAACAAAGATGGCGTTATGTTAATTTTAGTCAGTTAGATCCTAGTTTGCAATGCCCACGTTAAAACGGTACCATTTATATGAATAACAGTATTTTTAGAAGCTTTTTATTTGTCATATGAACATTTAATCGCAAGTAGTCAGTCAGTGCATATTATTTTTAAGCAAGCTATGTTAGTTCGTGAAAATAATACTAGATGGCGCGAGTAGCGCTAGTGCATGGAATAAGACAGTAAATATGCGAATAACTTAAGATTCTTGGCTGATATCTCACCTTATATGATTAATTATGGTAAATAAATAAGCTTGTTCTTATCTGTTTATAAATTAAATTAAAGTATTCATAAAAAAATTGAGTTATTGAGTAAAATCCTACATCGCGCTATAAGTGTTTTCATTGTTTGTGGGATATATACAAAAAACATCACATTTGTCACGAAGCTTCCGACCAGTACAATCATCGGGGTTACATACAGAGCCTTTATGGTTCCCATACCCTGTGGAAAGTCCCCGGAGACAAGGCGGAAAGCGTCTCATCGTGATGATGATGGCCGGGCTGGTGACGTAGGGGAGGAAACCTGTGCGATTGCTTTGCCCGTAGCGTTGCTCAGAGCAAAGCGAATGTTGTTATGGTATATACTACCTAACTAAATGGGGCTTACTCGGTTGTGAAGTTTTCTTTTAAATGTCAGCTGCATATTGTAATCAGATTTGATAGTAATCTTATCGATATCTATTACCTACATGTTTCTACGCTGGTATTCTTTTCTTCAAGTCAAGTTCAATAAAAGTATGTATGAGACTATGAATTTGGTTAAAAGTATACAACTAAATAATAAAAAAAATATATAAGTTTTTTAGATTGCTGATTAAGAATACTGAGCTTTTAACCTCATTTGTTTAACCTTTACGTGTTTTGGCTTTACGCTGTTAGCTGATATAACTTCTATGAATAAATAAATAAAAACGCTAACTCTTGACGCAAACTGAGTAATAACTTAAAATAACGATTGTAATTACCAAAAAAAAATTTTGCTTGCGTCCTACTGCAATAAAAATGCAATGATATGACGATGCCCCCAGAGAGATTTGAACTCTCGACCCCTGGTTTACAAGACCAGTGCTCTAACCCCTGAGCTATGGAGGCTATGAGGGCTCCTGTCCAAATTCTGGATATATATCTACGGCCTGCATCTACTGTATAACAATAGTGAGGGATTATTTTACTAAAATACTATTTAGGCGACATAAGAAGGAACCCTTATTTTCTTGACTCGGCGTCTCTGTCACATTAGTTAAATCAGCGATTACGTAACATAAGCAATGTAACACAGACTATTTTTGCTTAACATTCAGAGAATAATGATATATTAAATATCTTCACGCGTCTTGCGCCTCGACAAGGGACCCCGAAGGGGTGACTTGAGGTGTGTAGGTAGTACCTAACTACACAACCAGTTTTGCGCCGGCGATATACTTAAGGTGCCAACGTGACAGATGGCTGGTCCATCGCCGTTACTCAAGCACGGCCCCAAATACGTCTTTGAACTACTTTACAAACGTTTTTAGCTATCCGCTCGTTACAACATTTTATAACTGAAATAAATTTTTCATTTTCATTTTCTCTCGATGTTTTCATCACCGTAAAGCTCGTGGTGTGATTAATAAATAATCGGGATTCGAATTGAAAATGTTTGTATTGCCGGCAACTATTTGAACCACCCGGCCACTGCGGCTTCAGGTACCTCTCACTATTTAACTACTTTAGAACAGATGCGAACAATATATTAATGCAAATTATTTACTCAGCTGTCATATACATTTTGGTAAATAGGTACCTATTCTATTTTCTCATTTAACATCAACATAAATTTTAACATAAGAATGTATATACGCTTGAAGAACGGCAACTTACCATCTGTCACGTTGATACATATTTTTTAATACGGTGATACGGTGCTGTTTATACCTATGCCTACCAACTCGGGGACTCATGTGGGAAGGCGTGCAGATACAAAATAATCATTTCATCATAAACAAGTCCAAAGATTCGTTCTAGATCCAAAGACAAGAAATATTATCAAACAAAACAAAGTTATCATTGTATCTACACAGTTTGGTTTAATTACTCTGTAGGACGAGATTAATTGAAAAACACGTGTGATGGGTCTCGGCAACGAACAGCTGTCGAACACCGGTCAACGGCCAAGTGTGGTAGCTTATGTGGAGCACACCCTATTCGGACACCACTTTGCATGCCGCGCTATATATGGCCGCTACTAACTAGAGGACCCTACCACTGGTGCCTGGCTTCATGAAACTAAGTACATACTAGATTCGCCCACCATACATATCATCACACCAAGTCCCTAGCGGGGTAGGCAGAGAGTATAGAGCGCTAGTTCTCTCTAGACTTACATACCTCTTTCGCTTCGTCCACATTCATCAGTCTCTTCATATATGCTCGTCGGTTTCGAGTACTCTTAACGTTCCCGTCCTTGAGCGTCCGATCGAGTTGATCCAGGTAGTTGGAACGTGGCCTTCCTCTGCCTCTTCTTGCACACTTTTGCTTTATATTTTAGCAAAATGTATATTTTAGAATGGGCTGTTTGAGAGTTATATCACTCAAACCCCTTCAGTTCCTTATTAAAACGTTTATCCATTTAGTGAGAACCGATAGTAGCTACGTCTTTTCCGCTACCGTAATTTCGTTCAGCCTTCATATCAAATCGGTCCTTAAAAGGTCACGCAAGCAACCATATGGTCAGCTTCCTTGTTCTAGAGGTACTTATGTTTCGGGAACAAGAGTCGTATCCATTTGTTTTAATCCATTACGTTATATACGTACGATCATACTATACATATTATACTATGGTCGAGTAAAATTACGACGATAACGATACAATTTTTATTTAAAAGAAAGTCCCCATACATTTGACAAATAACGTAGCTCGTATACAAAACAAGTATCTACTAGTTAGCGATAAATGAAACAATGCAAAATTATCCGTGAATGACGAAACGTCTCCTTTCAGTGTTATATCTGCCAGCATACAGCATATAGCATTACCCACAAAGACTGATTAGTCTGATTTAAATATATAATAGAGCCGTGGTGGCCGAGTAGATCGAGTAGTCTGCAACGTAAGGATTGTGAGTTCAAGCCCCGACTAATGAACCGTTTCTCCACGCATTATATCAGTAATGTTACAGAAATATTCTGATGTGCGTCGAATGAGTGCCGACAATTGCACAATACATTGATTACGCGTGTAATCGCTAATTGTTGGTAAAATAAAAAGGTGTTGCCTCACGATTTCTATCGATTGTTGGTAATGGCTACAAAGGTCAATGCTACTTCAGAAGTCTAGCAGTAAATTGAGTTAGAGAGATGTTTTCTATAGACAGGTTTTTTTTATACCAATGGGGTGGTAAACAAGCATGCGGCTCGCCTGATGGTAAGCGGTTACAGGTAAGTTCCATTGAAACACATACCTAATATATCTCATCATTGCCGCCATTTCACCTTTTTTATTCATACACCAGCTGTGCTTTAACTAAATATAAAACCTGAAAACCCGACATTCATAGTTTACAGAAGGCTTAAAACATTAAAAGAATTTGTTCCTCGACATAATTTGTAACTATTGCTGTTTCTCAAATTATTGTCTTACCGTAGGATAAAAAAAAACATTCACCGTACTGAATTTGGCCCATAAGCCTTAATACTTTAGTGCCTGGTTAACCCATTACTTTCCCCGACGTATGTGTAAAGCACCTAACGTCACATTCACCTCGAACAGGTTCGGAAATTGGCCATCATTACAGCGACCGTTTATGGTCAGCCTCCCGGCCGCGGGCCACAAACCAATAATTTACTATAACGCACCGGTAATGTTCATTGCTCTCATTTTTTAAATTCTGCACTGCATTTAATTGGAACCCTGTTACTCGTGTAACTGTATTTCTGCGATCACGACAAAATTGCTTTTACGAATCACGATCATGATTACGTACCTTATTTGTTTACGTTAAGCCTTAATAATATATCCTCACGCCTTCCCACAAGGGTCCCCGAAGGGGTAGGCAGAGGTGTATAGGTAATACCCACACACCCACTTTCCGCCAGAGGTAGGTGCCAACGTGACAGATGGCGAGTCCATCGCCGTTACTCAAGCACGACTATACATACGCCTTTTGAATTTCTTCTCAGACGTATGCAGGTTTCCTCTCGATGTTTTCCTTCACCGTAAAGCTCGTGGTGTGACTAATCACTGTACTTAAGTTCAGAAAAACTCATTGGTACAGTCGGGATTCGAAATTGCGACCTTTGCGTCGCAGGCAACTGCTCGAACCACTCGGCCACCACGGCTTTTAATTATACCAAAATGTTTCTAATTATACCAAAATGTTTCTAATTATACCAAAATGTTTCTATACCAGTTCGAAAGCGTACACATTATAAGGATATCGAGCTTCTGGCGACTATTGACAAGAATTGGTTACAACGTATCTAGTGTAATAATTAACTCTACGCAAGCAGTGGCGCCAAGTCCATTTTGGGAGAGACAGAAAAAGCAATAGATAGATATGGAAAGCGCCAACTAATTCATTCACTTTCCTTGCTGGTTTTTGAACATATGGAACATTATTTGATCTCAACTGTACGGTAACCCAGAATTAATCTATAGGTACTAACTAATTATAAAAGCAGTGTTTGTTTATTTGCAGGTATGCGGAAGTTGCCGAAGGTTCGAGCCTTTGTCTTTGCCGTTGCCTGCGACGCAAAGGTCGCAAGTTCGAATCCCGACTGTACCAATGAGTTTTTCTGAACTTAAGTACAGTGATTAGTCACCAGGAAACTTTACGGGTGAAGGGAAACATCGAGGAGAATATTTGGAATAACTTTAACGTGGCAGTAAGCCTGCCTACTCGATTACTCTTTTGCGATACATGCACTACCCTTGGGAACAGAGCAGTCTAATCGAAGACGCATTAAGCTGCGAGGCATCTGCATCTAGTCAATTCAAATGTATTTTTTTTACCTTACTTATGACTTTAAGTAATCTACGAACAAGCTATCTACCCATTAATGACTGCTAGTTGTAAAAGGGACAGGAAGTGTACCATTTAATGAGGAAGCAAGTCATATCGTGTACATGTAAACATATTAGCGTTAATTATGTTTAACTTGTAAAGCCCTGGTGGTCGAGTCGTTTAAGGAGTCACCTGCGAAGAACATGGAGGCTTAAGCCCCATCGGTCTATACCAAAGAGTTTTTCTGAAGTTGAATGAAGTGATTTTTTTAATCACAAGCTTTACTGCCAAATCGAATTGGAAACATCGTAAGTAAATCTAATATAGCTTATGCTTTCGAGACGGGTATGCCCGCCATCTACCACTTGGCACCTAAATATATCTCTGACGAAATAAAGGAGTCATTGGAAATTATGAGAAGAACGAAGGAAGGGCGCCTGTGACGTGTCTGCCTGCAGCTGTTTGCGCCTGTTGAAGTATTTAGTGCAAACCAAGTTTATGCACTCAAACAAGAACCAGAACATAGTAGTAATCATATTGTCCATTCATACAATAGAAAATTGTACATGGAGTTGTTTGTTAGTACCTAAAAGTGCAACGCGGTACTCATGTATAGTAAAGTTCGTGTTTATCGTTCGAGTTTTACCATACACGTACAGTACGGTACCTAAGTGAATGACGACATAATATATGTCAATAAGAGCTAGCAACTGTTACTTAAAATAGCTTAATAAATACAAATTCTGAGAATGTCGAGCGCTTAATGCATAAACAGATGTAGTCACAGGATAACTTAATTAACGTAGAATTCATGGTATTTAATCTCATTCCTAAGAGTCAACATTATCAGTCCATATATAAGTAAGGGAGCCTTGTCGATAAATAACGTTCTATGTACGTCCATTTACTGTACTCTAGCATACAATCTGACTCGTCTATTCGATTGTTTTATAAAAGATATTGTTTGATAACATTTTTTATTCATTAATAATTAATAAAGGAATTAGAAGCCGTGGTGGCCGAGTGGTTCGAGCAGTTGCCTGCGACACAAAGTTCATAAGTTCGAATCCCGACTGTACCAATGAGTTTTTCTGAATGTAAGTACAGTGATTAGTCACACCACGAGCTTTACGGTGAAGGAAAACGTCGTGAGGAAACCTGCATGCGTCTGTGAAGAAATTCAAAGGCGTATGTATAGCCGTGCTTGAGTAACGGCGATGGACTCGCCATCTGTCACGTTGGCACCTAATATACCTCTGGCGGAAAGTGGATGTGTGGGTATTACCTATACACCTCTGCCTACCCCTTCGGGGACCCTTGTGGGAAGGCGTAAGGATATATTATATTATTATTATAAAGGAATTAGTTAATAATAAGACACAAATAAAAACAATGCAATACTAACCTAACCGTAAAAAGAAAGCTAAGGAATACATTTTTATAAGGATGTCTCTAGGTAACTTTTTAAGGCCTCCCATCACAAGAGGGCTTGCCAATATTTCGCTCAGCGAATCACCATTGCCTTACAATGTGGCAATGTCGCCAGCTTTCTTGGCACTCTTCCGCGTGAAACAGATTTGAGACATTTATTTAATAATATATTTTATATATACCTATATTATAGTTTATTTGCATTATTTCACAGTTTATATTTAAATTGGTACCTTTATTAAAAATCTAAAACTGATTACTTATTATATCCTAGAAAATAAACAATCGAAAATGCGTAATTGTTGATACCGTAGAGATTGTAACTGCTGAAACTATTTTACCTGCCTTTTAAGTCTTTTAATTATATACTTTTTAAGGCAAACTATATATCGATATCCGTTATAGTCAAGAATTTTATTATTTCACCAGTAAATGTATCTTTTTGCATACTACAAGTCACAACCCAAGGGAGTATTAACTCGTCTGCTGTAGTAAGCTGCAGCTTTTATGAACAGAAACAAGAGTGGGCAGCAGTGGCGAAGCGTCCTTAGAACACGATTCCTACCGGCTTCCCTTGGCAGATTCGCGCTCATATACGACTATTCTATGTAGTCATAATATCGCAAGAGACATCATTACATTGCGCCCTTTGTAAGAATATTCTCCAATATGCTGGATACAAAAACGCAATGTATGTGAAATCGCGCAAACGCCCACATACACGATTTCACGTAGTAGGCGGCTAGGAAACTCGCTCATAATATTGGGAATTCAAATAGTTAAAATGTAGGCAATTCACGCACACATAGACATTACAACCACATCCAACCATTCGTCGATATAACAGCGATTATAAGCCGATCTCAGATAGCCTCCAATCTTTATTTGTTACGTGTTAAGGTTTCGTTTCGCTTGAAAAGTTTCCTCCAATCAGAGCAGTTCAAGAGTCAATCAAATCAAAGTCAATCATTGACCTCACCTAGCCATTATTTCGCGCGTATTTGCACGGATTGTTTTGTTATGCTAATTTATCTATTGTAATATGTGATAAGCTTGATTGTGTTGTGGTATATGGTTTAAAAAAACGAAAGTAGTGAAATTTTACTTGCCAAGTGTTGTCACAGTGTTTGTTTTGTTTCACCGTAAAGGTTTGTTTGTTTATTTTTGTTTCTTGTCGTCACGTAGTCTGTTAGGTTAGAAATGGCGGCGTTAATACAAATAGGTTGTTGTCTTGCAGATTACCTATTAAATGAGTTAACTTCGTTCTCAAAACAATCTTTCGAAAATAAAAAATATATCATTAAACATGGACGGGCTCGTCCCGATATGAAAATTGATTATAGACGTAAGGATGGGTGTTTCAAACATTTTCACAGTTCTATGTATGATAAATACGATTGGATAACCGGCAGTTGAAAATTACATAAGTTATTTTGCTTTCCATGTCATGTCCATGTTACTTTGTTTTTCGGTTTGTAGTATAGAAAAATAAATACTGCGGTATTCCTGCTGGTATTTGTTTGTGATGATGATGCTGGCAAGTTAAGTTTCACTTATTTTAGTTCTTTTTTGGCTGTATATTTATAACCCCCGTGTGAGTGACGTGTGCTTTAAAACGGCTTTTTAAAGCCACTTTTATCATACTCGACATGCACTGTTCATATGATACCAGTAATGTCATGTATGGTGAAGGTGGTGAACACTAACAACTGCATACAACGCAACGCAAGCACCATACATAACATTTCGCCGTAGTTTTGGGCTAACACACTAATATATGGTATGTAATTTATTGCATTTTTTTTTACAAGTTAAGATATGACGTTTTGCTTATTCACGCGTTAGCCATTTTTTTGGTCCGGCTTTACCTTTCTTTTTTTTCACCCCACGCCACTGGTGGGCAGACCGGCACAACACATGCCATCAGTCGATATCTCCTAAGCATATGGTACTGTCGGTCCGTTTGTGTGTCCGGTGGTGCAGGCGTGTGCGCTCGCCGTGAGGCCGGCTCTTGTTACCGCCTGACGCCGGATCACCTTACCCTGTCCGGCAACCGATGTGTATCAGCAAACCGTGTTAATTCAATAAGACATTGCGCAACACAGCCTCCGCTCCACGGAATACATTTCCTTTATATTTGTACGGCATATGCCGATACGAGTATAACAAGATTATATACATATATATGTATTATATATATTATATATATATATATATATATATATATATATATATATATGTTTCTTAATATGATTTTATGGGATTTGATGGAGAGATTCAACTCTTCTTGTTTGAATACCGAGCAAGAGAGTTGCCACCTTAGCGAAAACATTTGCAACCATCGGTGTATCTAGAAGTGGCAACATGGACGTTAACAATACATTCACTACATTGTGCACATTTCATGGAGACGCAATTAAATAGGTATTCCGCTACAATTTTAGGATATGTTTCATGCATTACTGAAAGCCATCCATTTGGAAATCCAAAATGATACTTAAATAAAGACTAATTTATTATTCATTAATTATACTTAAATGTTACTGAACGTTACAGTTTACAATGAACGCGAAAGCTCAGGTACTGAAATCGCTGAGATAGTAAAATGCAACACCTACATGAAGACATCAATTGTTAACAACATTGACATTCAATGTTAACAATTTGTTAGTGCGCGTACGCATATAAACGTGTGGCGTAATTTAGTTTGAAATTGGAATAAATTACACGCGCCAATGCTACTTCCTGTGAGCCATTCACACGGACTACACCCCCCTATAACAATTGACACTGTCGTGGGACTGATTCCATGTTGATTTACAAATTAAACAGGGTGACTTTGTTCACAATTGATTTGAATACGTAATTGTAATCAAGGCCCATAGGAAATGAACGTCATTTCCTATAACAGTACATATGAACATAGTACTTACAGTGATTTATTACACCCTGAACTAAACGGTGGAGGACAACATTCTGACGAAGCCAACATATGGTTGAGAAGAAATTCACAGACGTATATACAGACGTGTTTGAGAAACGCCTACGGATTTGCAGTCTATCACGTTGATACCGCAAAATATATCTCCGGTTAAAAGAGTCGATAGCTCAACCCCTTTGGGGCTCTAACGAAAGTCGTAGTTACATTTACTTAAAAAAAACAAATAAATACATGTGTACTAAAACTTAACTTAGGCCATTCTTCGGAGTAAGAACTCACAAAAGTGACTTAGCTAGAATTAAGTGGGCTTATTAGCTATAACAACCGGCTTACTTAAAGTATATCCTAAATAACTTTCGAAGGTTAGATTATTACGAATGACCACATTGCGCTAGACCGGATGCTGTCAATGTTACTACATTTTGAAGAGAAAACCTACAAAGGTACGAGACAAAAGAAGATCGCTCGTTCTTAATTTGAGTAGCCGACCGGCATAGTACCGCAACCTTACCTTCTGTTTGGTGGCGGTCATCTCAGCGTTCAGCTATCCCAGGACTTCACATGCAATAGTTGAGCAAAGTACACCAAGCGCACCAATAAAGGTTGCGTTCTCTTCTCAACGTACGGTAAGCAACGCGTGAGTGATAACTCTGTTGTGGTGTTTTTAAATGCCAATGCCTAACATTTGTGCTCTTTATGATCGCAGGATACTAAACGATACGGTCATAAGACGTAATTAAATATGTTTCATAAAAATTAAATATGCCCATATAATGCATATCTTCACGCTTTCCCATAAGGATCTCCGAGGTGTATGTAAGTCTCTTTTCACTCGCAAAACTCACTTTCCGCCAGAGATATATTTTAAATGCCAACGTGTGAGAGGGGGAGTCAATCGCCTTCTTAAACGTATGCATGCAATTTCATTAATATGTTTTCCTTCACCGTAATGATCGTGGTGTGACTAATCACTGTACTTACGTTTAGAAAAAATCATTGGTACAGGCAGGATTCGAACTTGCGATCTTTGTGTCGCAGGCTATAAGTCTAGGTAGTCCAACGTATATCATCGTACTCCATATTTGAAAAATTTATTCAGTAGGAATACAACTAGTGTTATTACATAACTTCAGGTCATGTAATGGCATGATGTTAAGTTCTAGCTAACTTAGCTCCATACCGCTCAGAAAGCTGAGCTTGCCTGAGATGTTGACTTGCATCTCCAGCGCCCTACAAGGACTTCAGTACTTAGTATTACAATTTATCAAGCCAACATGTAAGTACTAACGGCACTTTTAATGGAGGAACTGGTTCTCTGTCGTGTTGCGGAGGCGTGAGAATGGCAACTCTCTGGATATTCTCAGGGCCGTGACGTCACCTGCACCTGCAGCGCACGGATCTGGCGACAAAAGGACAAAGTTGTTAAAGCGGTTAACCAATTGCGGTTTCAAGTTCGAAACAGGCGTACCTACGCCTCAAGGTTGGACGGCAATTACTGCGCGATAGGTGATGCGGCAGACTGCAAATATGTATCAATTCTTTCGGATCTTGTTCAAGTACCGTTGCAGTTTACGATGACGTGACCAATCTTGTTTCGTTGTATTTTATTTTCTTGGTGATCAGTCTTTGAACTAAGTATTTATGTGGTTTAAAATTAAAGAATTTATGAATGCATTGAATTCCAATGAGGATTTTCAAACTATCGGAGATAAGACGTGCCCCTCGTTTTAACCCGCGAAAATTTTATTTATATATACATGCAGCATGATGATACATTTTAAAGCCTATATTATGTGCCAATAAACGGACTACCCATTTTTTTCAAACAAGGAAAATACTTACTAACTCTGCCTCTATAAGAAATAAATATGTATATAATAGAATATCAAATCCTCTGTTATAAGTTCGATAAATGTCATGAATATACCAGCTTAAATTGACCAAATTGGTAATGCAGTGGCAATTTTACAGTTGCAGAAAGAACGGTTACGGCCGGTGTAATTCAGATTTTCGGCGTGGTACTGGTGGCGGCAAAGGTGCGTGCGTAATGCGTATAGGTAGGAACTGTATCGAAACAGTTATTAAAGTTTTTGCATGTACCAGATTCTCGTGTCGGACTTCCATCCATATAGAAGTGACGTGATATAAAATAAATAAGCTGACATTTAATTCAGTTCCATTTATGTTATTTTTAACTTAGCTGCACTCGGCATGCGTTGCAATTGCAATCGGTTGAACGGTATAAAAGGTGATGTTCTACACCGTAACCTAGCGATTTCTTTTTATTATTTGGGAATGCTCTCGATTCCTATACACCCTAACAATGTTTCATTTTCGTCTGACCAATGGTTTTCAATATAAAAAGGTTCACTTACTTCTAACCTGCTAATATCAAATCCAAGCTAATAAGAGAATAAATAAGATAATCTCGCCTATCCTATCTACAAAAACAGGGTTGCAAGATTTGCAAAGTTATTACCATAATCCTTGTGAACACAATGTCGCACATTATGAGATAGTTACTGTGTAAGCAATGTAAATATTTTATCGATTGGACAACCCTGGCTTACAATATAATTATGCAAATGACTCTCATCTTAGTTGATACATTGTTGATTTAATGGCATGCATATAACGTTCAGTAATTGAGTGTCATTATTTTTATAATCGCATGAGATTTTAATTCCATAATATAACTATCAATGCGTGGAACAAATTACAGCTTGAGCAGTGGATACTTGTATTGGCAACTGGAATACAAAAAATAAACCCCTTCTTTTCCCTTCTTATTTTTTGGTCAGTACTAGGTACCTACAATCTGACTTTGCGCTTTTTAGGCAGTTGAATGGTGTAACAGTTATAGCTTATAATCTTCCTCAATAAGAGATTTATCTAACCCAAATAGCATATGAAATCTAAAACTAGCTAATTTCTATTGCTAAAAGCAACATTTGGGAAGTGTTTTCTAATGTGTACGTGTTGGGAAGGACTTAAATATGAATAATAATAAAAAATATCTGTGCAGTGATTTGATATCAAGAATAATATTTTTCTAAATAAAATATTTAACTCAACGCAAAACTCAAAAAGACTAGGAGCATAGTATGCGCGTAGATATGACACTCATACGATTAACAATGCTTATTGTTAGGGTTGGAAGATCCATATATAATCAGCAGAAGCACTTTTTTCCTTTATTACATCCTTCCCGGGTCTTAACACGGTAGCTGGAGGTCAAAGATGGCTAATGAAAAATTCTGACCAAAAAGACCATCACTCATAAACCTTGGGACTTGTCGAATTTTGGTTGATAATTTAAAATAAGAAGTTTTTTACGTAATCTGGGAATTTAAGCTAATTTCAATCCCAGCATTTTGAGGTGAATCTGGTGGTTGGTTTGGCATTTCTCCATGGAGAAGCTTAGTTTTTATTTAGCCTGGGTATTTTATACAAGATCGCAAATTTAAATCCTATCATTAAATCGCTACGGAGGTGAATCAGGTAACCATATAAGCCAGCCGTAGTGTATATAAAAACAGCATTAAAGCAAAATGATAACCAGTTAGTAAGACCAGTGATTACAGCCATGTCCAAGCTTTGAGTTGTCAGCCGTGAGAACCGCGGACAGGTGGAAGGAATCAACTGGACTCGATCCACCAATATGCGCATAATTAATGAACCTACATGTTAATAACCTATCAGGTTGGATTGGCATACGAGATGATATTGTGGAACAGCAAAGATGTCAAAACTCTCTTCGATACCTTAGTCACATTAAGAAGGTAGAAAAAGAAAGCAAAAACTTACGTATATATGAAATATATATATATGATTATATATATATATATATAATCAATACTGAATTGGGAGAAAGAGAATTACTGAAATAGCAAACAAAAGTCTTACGCAGCCTCCATGTTAGGCTTTTTCTGCTACTACACGTAAATAAAATCGTTCTCTTCCATGTTAAAACAGAAAATCGGGAAGTTTGTTTCGCCGTTTCTACTCCTTACAGGTTTCTTTTTTATAGCAGTCGTTTTATATGTTGTATGTAGCGTCCAATAACTGTCCCCTGTGTCCTTTACGTTGCATAAATTACTTGTGAACTTGTGATTTTATACTTTAGTCATAGTTTTTCAGTATAGTGCTTAAATATCAGCTATATCCTGAGTGGAAGCACTAAAACACTGCGAATGAATAAAAAACTTGTTCATTGTGTTACAAACGTGTGGGAACGGCGAACAGGTGCGAGACCGAGCTTTGCCTCAGGAAATCACTACAAGCTCCTGTGCGCGGGCGCTAGTCACTAATGCATTTATATCAAGGATCTAGTGGTTCAAATATTACATATGCCATTCAAATTCGGCTTTTCGGTAGATTGTGTGTTTAATGTTAATTCCTGCCTGTGTTTCTTCTACTACAATACTTCGCCGTTTTATTTTTTGACAAATCAAATTGAAAATGTATGTATTCCGATGCGATACCGATACACCTTTTCACTGTACCCTTTTTTATTTCTCGTGCGTGTATGGAGACCTGTTGTGCAATGTTGGGGGTCAACTGAAAATCAGTGCTGTGTTTAACACAGCGTACACACACACTACTAAGGTGCTTAACCTAACATAGTTATTAATAGCTCGTTGTTATTTATCCTTCTAGTAACGTAAGTTGTGTTTGTCTGTGTGTGTGTTAAATAAATAAATAAATTTCATATAATCCGTTCGTATTAACGGCTGTCTTAATATGTGTGTAAATACATCCGTAAACCGATCATACTCAACTAAACGTAGTTTCTACTCGTAAAGCGCCACTGAGTCATTGCATTCTTTATCATTCCATTCCGCATTGATCATCAGCAATGACTTGATTAGAAATATCCGACATTGAAACGTTGGATATCCAAGTATTATTAACTGTAAAACTACAGCTCTAAAAGGCTGTATGATCTGTGAATCCTTGCTCAACCGCCAGTAGACGTAATTATACCCAGTAAATTACCACCGAAGTTTTGTGGTGTGAATGTTACGAAATATGCTCTATCATAAGCATATAAGCATCCTTTAATTTACTGCTAGGAATGAGTCTCCTCTCGTAAATAAGAGAGAGAGAGGTAGGGCATAAAGGGGTTTTCTTTTCGAATTTAGAGCCGCCCGACTGGGGCAGGGCCTCCAGCTTATAGAAGTCGGTAGCCAAATAAAACAATTTATTGTGTTGTGTTCCTACGCGGCAAATAAGGTCTCCAGCAATGAGCTTTTTGGGGAGGGGGAGGATTGTTATATTGTGTTGGCAGCAGAGGGATTCTAGAGGTCCTATTATGCAGCCAGCACAGTATAATTCTCCAAACATAGAGTGGCAGTGCACAAGTGATACTTCGGTATCGTTAGCGTAAATAGGCTACGGTAACCGTTTCCCATCAGGTGGGCCGTATGCTTGTTAGGTATAAACATCTTGAGGTATAAAAATTTAAAAAATTAAGTAAATATATCGTTGTCTAGTTACCATAACACAAGCTTTGCTTAATTTGAAACTAGGTCAATTTATGTGGAATTGACCCAAGGTATTGTCCATATCATCACGCCGAGTCCGCCGAGTCCTCACATGTTAGGCAGAGAGAGTAGAGCGCCAATTCTCTGAAGACTTTCTTCGATTCAACTCGACATCATTTGTAAGGAAGGAAAAATATCGACGTAGATAACGTCGATATTTTTCGGAACAGAACGGAAGAGCTTGAAACGAATTACTAAAAAAGTCGTATTAATATGACAGGGTTTTATAATTTGCAGACAAATATTACGAAGGTGAATGAAGAATTAAAAAACATACACTGATTGTCTCTATGATTAAACATTACATATTGAACTATGATGAGAGAAATGAAATGTTCCCATGATTGTGAATTGCGTTACAAAACAGAAGAAACCGTGGGAATCGCAGCAGGTGCGTGGCATAATAAAGAATAATACGCAAGTGTAGATCTCATAGAGTTGGCGTGACTTTAATGAATACAACTTTTTGTAATTTTCTTGGTGGTCCCTTTTCCAATTTCTTTTCCAACCCGGTTTCTAACCCGTCATCAACACTCTGTGAGCCTGATATCAGGGATTAACTTTATACGAATTAGAAATACCGCATAATTAAACCATATTTTTTCCAGATAACATTTAAGTTACTGTTTACATTCAGACAGACCGCAAATAAAAGTTTTCAAACTTATTTTGAAACAGCAATTGTTGCAATTCGCGATAGCTTTAAAGTTCGTTATTCTTACCTCTCTCGAAATTCATAGTAAGGTGAATGACTGAATATTGCTCTCAATATTGTACTTAGCTCGTGACGTATCAACACCTATTATGACTGCATCGTGGATGAAGCCATAGAGCTCCATTTACATGCAGGATTTGTAGTCGTACTACAAGCTCTTATAATCAATGTATTAAATTATACATCACTTATTATTCGCATTGGTTATTAAATTTATATCACAAGCAGTTGTCAGTATTTGTAATGATCGGTGTAGCACGGATGAGTCACCGTGGGAAGCTGGGCAGGTGACGGCGCCTACGCACCTTACTCACTACCTATCCTGTGCATAAGGAGTGACCATAAAGGAGTGTCGTTTAACGACAATTCAGTTCTCTCATCAGAGTTCTAACATTAGAACAAAAATCTGGACACTTCTCATTCAAAGGGTAGGATTGTTAAATTATTTAACTAGGTACTGCCGGTTCCTAATATTTTGTAAGTAGATTTTTAGACAATTTCTTCTGTTTAAAATATCGACGTTTTCGTGACTGAAACAAACAGTACTAAGATAATTCACTCACGTTACATACGAGTACAACTAAACATAAATTCCTACAACATGAGTAGTAGACTCAAAAGCTGCCGCGTCTTTTATATACTAAATCCTTTTCTGATTTAATATTATGGTATCACTAGTAACTAAGATAGCATAACAGCCAGGAGTACACGGCAAATTTTGTTTTATTGCTACTCATCTCGATACGGCAGATATCCGATTCCCATGTGACTGAGAACACGATTTTATAATTGTTGGCTTTAAATACACTATTACCTATTACAGAGTACTCGAAACCGACGAGCATGTATGAAGAGACTGATGAAAGTGGACGAAGCGAAAGAGGTATGTAAGTCTAGAGAGAACTGGCGCTCTATACTCTCTGCCTACCCCGTTAGGGACTTGGCGTGATGATATGTATGTATGTACCTATTACAGATGGAGAAAATATTTTATCCTTTTGATCTATCAGTATATACAATAATAGAATATGTGTATGTTTGGAATAAGGAAAGTAAGAGAAAAAATTGCAGATTAAGTAAGATACAAGTTTTTTTTGGTAACATCGTCTATTAAGTAGTTGGAAAGTCCATACACACTTATGTTCTGAATATACTAAGACAAGCATTTAGTTTTGTATGCAGTTTTACTAGCAGCCAGCAATAGGAGAGTTTAATATTCCTTAGGTTCAAGTTTATAGTACATAACAAAACATCCGCACCTAACATTATTCCATGTATAGAAATACTTCCGTCTTGAAATCGCCATACAGCTTAGGCACCACGAATTTATCGTTGTTGAAATAGTAGTCGAGTACTGCATGATCGCCCTGTGACACAAAATCACATTAAAATTTGCACTACTAATATAGTACAATATCTATACTCTCTGCCTACCCCGTTAGAGACTCGTGATGATATATCTTTTACCGTAAAAAAATATCAATGTTTAACAGGGTGACAGGGTGACAGGGTGATATATACATATGTGTGTAATTGATAAGATAGAAAGAGCCGTGGTGGCCTATTGGTTCG
This sequence comes from Drepana arcuata, assembly GCA_016069955.1. NCBI lineage: Eukaryota > Metazoa > Arthropoda > Insecta > Lepidoptera > Drepanidae > Drepana > Drepana arcuata. The sequence goes on along the minus strand of JACCPG010000521.1, from coordinate 197,259 downwards.
AGTTCGAGGACACTAAGATATAAGCTCAAATCCCGACTGCACCAATTAGTTTTTCTGACTGTAAGTACAGTGATTAGTTACACCACGAGCTTTACTATGAAGAAAAACACCGAAAGATAAGCATGCATTTGAGAAAAATATAATATATACATAGATATCGTGCTTGAAACAGCGATAGACCCGTCGTCTGTCACGGCACCTGAAATAATTCTCCGGCGTGAAAGTGGGTTTGTGGGTGCTACATGCCTCTGAATATCCTTTCAAGTACCTTGTGGAAAGGTGTAAAGATAAAAAAGTCATAGAGTTAAGAGTATATTATCTTGAGCAATACTGACAGCGGGTAAGGGGCAGTCCTCTGCGCCACCAGCTTTCATGATGTCTTCGAATACGTCTCCCAGTAATAGCTTGAGCATGTCACACGTTTTGTCCTTCATGTAGAACGTTCCCGGTTTGTATCCACCCTGCATCTTCGAAGAGCCTTTCAATTCTAACTGCAAATATATTATTATGTTTTATGCTACTTACAAAGTTAATGTTAATAATGTAGTAATAGAGCAATGAATTTGTAAAATATTTTTACCGATTGAGCTAACAGTCAAGACTATGAAGAGTTCAATTAATCATCTGCCTTTTGTTTTCCTTTGTACTAATGAGTTGGCAAATAAGTATGCAGTCTGCCTGATAGTAAGCTGCTTCCATCGCCTATGGGCGTTTGCAAGACCAAGGTGTTGGTCGCGCGTTGTTTATTCTGCTGGATACTATCCTTCATAATTTAATGTTTTAACACATTTTTTCTATGAACTGCGGGCTTTACTTACTCCCTTTGGGTAACCTACTTTCAAGGGGAATTAAAAAAAAAACATAAATTCACTGACGGTCTAGCTGGTCTAGCTGTCAGAACTACTCACTGCGAAGTTTGACATCGCGGGTTAGATTCTCGCTGAGGGCAGATATTTGTGGGATGAACAAGAGTATTAGTACATGGATTGGATGTTCAATGTATTTATGTATAGTAATAGTGTCCATATTACAAGTTCTGCTTAGTTTGGGACTAGGTCAATTTGAGTAGAATTTTCTCAATGTATTTATTCATTATTTTTCATTTCTATTCACTTTGCTCCACCACGAGGGGTTACGGTGAAGGAAATAATCGTGACGTAGCCTGTACTCATGTGAGGAGAAGTTCAAAGAATATTTCGTGTACTGTGAAAGTTATTACTTATAAAGTTATACTGGCGGAAAGTGGGTGTGTGGGTATTACCTATACCTCTGCCTACCCCTTCGGAGACCCTGTGGGAAGGCGTGAGGATATATTATTATTTATATTATTAAGTTATTGTAATAACTTACGATCATATCATTGTCTATGTCGAAGGGCGAGCTTAGAGTAACATCGAGTACATAAGTGGTCCGATTATATTTCTTCTGTTTGACGAGAAAGTCCAACTGATTTTGATCATCGCAAGTTTCCATGCTCATGAATATCACATCTGTCGGGCCCTAGAAACGTTAGGGTATTAAGTATTAGAAATAAGAACAAAAAAGCCGTGTTGGCCGAGTGGTTCGAGTAGTTAGTTGCGTGTGACATAAAAAGCGCAAGATTGCTGCGCAAGTTCAAATCCCGACTGTACCAATGAGTTTTTCTGGACTTAAGTACACAGTAATAAGTCACACCACGAGCTTTACGATGAAGGAAAACATCGAGAGGAAGCCTGCATACGTCTGAGAACCAATTCAAAGGCGTATGTATAGTCGTGCTTGAGTAACAGCGATGGCGCGTCATCTGTCACGTCTGCACGGAAAGTGGGTGTGTACTACCTATACAGCTCTGCCTGCCCCTTCGGGGACCCTTGTGGGAAGGCGTAAGAATACATTATATTATTTTTTATAAAACTATTGCAAATTACGTACTTTGCTAGTACTTTTAATGCAAGCTGCTTTAGTGTTTAAAGTGTTAAGGTACTTACCAACATGACGTTTCCTGAGAACGCCGAAACAGAAAAAATACATTTTATAATAATCAAACCCCATAGCAGCCGGAACATTTCTAGCCGAGTGAATTAAAAATGAGATAATAATAGGTTTTTATAACGTGAATTGCATGTCTATAATACTATATAGAATGGACATGCAACCGATGGACAGATAAAGGTAGTAGACTAGACTGAAAGGTAGTTCATATATTTGTAGTTCTAACGAGATGCAATGAAAATTCGTAAATAATAAAAATACAAATCAAACTCTGTAAACGCAACGATGTACATAGCCTAGGTATAGGTAGGCCTACACTAGGTATATTTCTAGAAACACCCCATTCGTATAGACACAGCATTTATTTATTGGCGCTAGCTTTCGCTCTCAGGTTTCATATCACTGCAACGTGTGTTCATATAGCCTAAAACTATGCTAAAACTGTTCCACCTTCGGCGGACATGCCGAGACTTAATTCCGTTATGATAAAGCTCTCATAAAATTCCCAATTGAGAATTGTCCACTGGATGGACCCATCTTACTCCGAGCGGCAACAGATGGAAATGTATTTTCGTTACTGTATTTGTCATGAACCATGTCAAAACAACACTATAAATTCACATGCAAGACTGACAAAGGCGAACTTACATAAGACAACTCTGTTTAGTTCAGTTGTGTGAAAATCAGTTGTAACGGTAAAATTTTATGAGGGTATGTACAGTTCCAGAATAAAAGTGCAGGCCACACGCGGCGTCTGCTGCCACTGCCCCGATACCTCAACTATTAATACTGCTTGAGTTAGTACAAACGATTTTCACGGTGCGTCCACATCGCCGCGTGGGAGTTCGCGCTTAATTTCCATAGATTCAGTTAAAACGCTATTTGTTTGCACTGAAAATACATCTACGCTGTCAGATGTTTCATCGAGGTGTTTTATTGGAGGTTGAACAACAACGCGATGTGCAGCTTACGATTTAGACCGGTTGATGTTTAAACTTGCACATACGGTTCTACTTTTATGTGGTTCGTAAAATTAAATACATGTTTTGTTCAAGTATCTATCTGAACGATATGTTTATCTGCCTTTGCTTTAAAAGGAATAACTGTATTTCATGATAATTGACAAAGTGAAAATTATTCCAACAAACCTGTCATGTCAAAATACTTCATGACAATGCATCCTTGGTAACTTAAGTTTATATTAAATATGTAACGTTCAATAAGTGTTCCCTGTGTCTCTTACGTTGAATAAAATATTTTGATTTTGATTTTGATTCAACGTTGTAAGAGGTGAGATAATGCTGAGACGAATACATATTAGTAGTTTTACTTTTAATAGATACACAATTTACGAAATTGGCGCGCCCCGACCTTTTTTTATTTTTTTGCGCACATAAATAAAAGGTCAAGAAAACTGTTTTATTGAAGAACTAGCGGTCCGTCCCGTCTCCACAGGGGTGGACATATTTTTATTTGCATAAAATAAAATATAGCCTATGTCACTCAAGGTGAATGTAGCTTTCCAATGGCGAAAGAATTTTCAAAGCGGTCCAGTTCTTTTAGAGCCAATTCGTTACAAACATACTTACATACAAATCTTTCCTCTTTATAATATTAGTATAGATATAGATTTAACAATGTGTAGATATGCAAATATAAGTGTATGAAGCTATCAGTAAAATGTAGGGTCAGAAACGTGAACCAAGACAAGAAAGCAGTTTAGGGTATTCATTGTTGTTCGATTAAAATAGCTTATGTTTCGTTACGTTTAGTTTCTGTGCCAAAACAATGTTACCAAATAAAATTTTATTTTTATTTATTTTAAAAGTGTATTTAGAATTGGTAAGCTGTAAAGGCGGCGGCGTTAATCAACGAAAATAGTGTTTTGGAAACGATTTTTGAGACAATTATTTTGTTACTATATAATAATGAATAATAATTAAGTCGGTAATTCCGGTAGCGGAGTGATATGGTATAAGCAATAATTTATAGACAACGAGGCCATTACACGCTACAATGGTAACACAAATCAAGCGTGGCTGGAGGCACTGGCACAGTGGTGACCGCCACGGATATCCACTCGAAATCCCTGGCCACGTCGGCACGACCGTGGGAAACAATCGTTCTTCTACTTAATTCAATAATAATTACCAAAAAATATCCTACTAATATTATAAAAGCGAAAGTTCGAATTTAAATTTGCCACAAAGATGGATTATGAGCTGAATCCTCTCGGATCATAACAAATCCTTACACATAGGATATGTGATGCGAAAATAAATCTAGTTAAAATTATACTGTCCTCACGCCTTCCAACAAGGGTCCCCGATAGGGTAACACAAAGAAAGCAAGACTGCAAGTTCGAATCCCGACTGTACCAATGAGTTTTTCTAAACATAAGTACAGTGATTAGTCACACCAGCTTTACGGTGAAGGAAAACATTGACAGGAAACCTGCATACGTTTGAGAAGAAATTCAAAAGCGAATGTATTGTAGTGCTTGAGTAACGGCAATGGACTCGCCATTTGTCACATAAGCAATGACAATATACCTTCGCAGGCCCTGGTGGGAAGGCGTGATAATAAGACCAACTAGAAAGGAACTTAAATAAATGTCGACATCACGACAGGTGTAACATAATCTATTCCACGTCGCGGTTCCAGTGCATGGTGTCTTCAGCGGTGCTTATCGAAGCAGCAACGGGAGGTGCCTGCAAGACAAGAAACGCGGTGTAATCAGTGTGCTCCCTCCCCATGACCGGTTAATGTCTGGGGTGCACTATGCTTTTTGCTGATGCTTGTTTATGGACTTATAGACATCCTGACCACTAACCGTTCGTAATAATGGCGGCGGTTATAATCACGCTATCACGTAGTTACGTGCTATGTAACCATGTATCGTGATCGTTCTATTGAAACGGTGATAACCGGTTATTACTAGTTTTGCGTTTTCCTGGTAAAAAAAAGATCGAATTTACATACGTCTTTGAATTTCTTCTTAAACGTATGCAGTTTTCCTCCCATTGTTTTCCTTTACTATTAAGGTCGTAATGTGAACAATCGCTGTACATAAGTTTAGAAAATGCACATTGGTCCAGTCAGGTTTCGAACTACTATGCACTCGGGTGATATTAACTATTATAAAAGTATCAACATTGTTGAAATTAACGTGTCCATCATGATTCATGACAGCCACAATTATTTAAATAAGACATCCGGCGAGGGTCACCACACGCGACGACACCGCCCCAACGGTTTTCCTTCAACTGTAATCTGAATCAAAGTGCTCCTTACTGTGATTATCCTTTATTTGCTTCCTCCTGTAGGGTGTCTACCACAGCGTGATTCCTCAGTCTTTTTATTCACGTTTCTTCGTTGCGCTCAGGTAAGTTTTGGTGAATGACCGGTGAAAGTAAAATACTGAATCACAGGAATCATGGTCCCTAAGCACAACGTTATTTACTCACTTATTTTCATCTGCTGTCGACATAATTGTCTCAAGATGATACATGGACGATTATCATAGCTCAGAGATTTCTTGTTATATATCATATATTATTTATGCGGTTTCTTCTCGATGTTTTTCATTATCGTAAATCATCGAGAGTATACGGCCATACGATTAAAAAGGTAATCAAAGAGGTATGTATGTATAGTCGTGCTTAAGTAACGGCTATGGACTCGCCATCTGTCATGTTGACACCTAAAACACCTATCTACACACCTATTCACCTCTGCCTATCCCTTCGGGAACCTTTGTAGGAAAGTGTGAAGTTATATTCACACTTTCCTACAAAGGTCGCGAGTCCAGTCCAAGAGTTATATATATAAATCTTCTTCAGGCCTTTTCAAAAGAGTCCCCGAAGGGGTTAGGCAGAAGTGGAGGTAGCAAATCCGTCTTTCGGAAGGAAATATATTCTGGTGTCAACGTGGCAGACACCGAGTCCGTCACGCAGCACGCATATAAAACACATTCGTTCACTCGGGATTTAAACTAACAATCTTACTCGCATTCGTGGTTCTTATGTACTGTAATTAGAAATATAAAAACATTTTCTTCTAGACATAACTTCTAGTTACTCTAACAATTTTATCACTCTGTTACGTGACGTCATTATCAAACCCAATTTCGCGTAAATGACGTCCAATTTAGTGAGGGCGTCTTGGAATGTGCCAATTAGGTGTCTCTGTGCACACCTGGCTCACGATTTCTGTGGTCACGCATGAACTTTGCATAAATCCTTCGATAATATAATATATATTTGTGCGATTTAATCTCTTGCATTAATAATTTACTATCACTGTTCACAAATACTTTCGATAATATTTAACATTTCAGGAATTTGTGACATTATAAGTAAGACTAATAAAATTAAGAATATATTTATTCATAAAACTGAAAAACCTTCCTTCCTAAGCAACAATTTCTTCATTTTTTACTAGGAGTAAAATCTTAAGTACCTACATACTTAGGCATCCAGGTCATCACATAAGATCAACAAATGTAGCTATCAAGGAATTCTTAACCAACCCTCCCTAAAGGCATGATATAGACCACCCCTAAAATACATAAAGTTATAAAATCAAATGCCTAAGACGACCACTAACGCGTAATAACGAAAGATAACCCTTAATTTCTTCTCCGTCATCCTACCTTATCGCTGAAATTTGGGAACTGTCATTTAGCTACGACATTCTGTTTTAACTTTGCATTGCGATTGTATCCCCAATTTGTTCTCTCTAGATTTACATACCTCTTTCGCTTCGTCCATATTAGTCAGTCTCTTCATACATGCTCGTCGGTTTCGAGTAATCTTAACGTTCCCGTCCTTGAGCGTCCGATCGATTTGATCCAGGTAGTTGGAGCGTGGTGTTCCTCTGCCCCTTCTTGCACACACTTTTGCTTTGTATATCTGTTTCGTCAATCTTACTTCACTCATCCTTTCTATATGTCCAAACCAACGTAACATGCCCTTTTTCATCTTTACAATCACGCCCTCATTCACGCCAGTTGATTTGCGAATCTCTTCATTGCGGATTCGATCTAAGATCGTTATAATAAAACATAGATTATGTTATTAATCCAGCGAATGATCTGTTTCGAAAATTTCAACCAGTACCGTTCCTACCTACACACAAACATTAGTAATTATAATATTATAGTAGGATAATTGGCTCCCGACAGGAGTCCAATGTGCATACACACTCGTATCCAGCTTGGCAGTAAATATACCCACTTACAGCCGTGCTGGATCGTACCGGATACAGCGATTACCTCTCTAATGAGGAAGCAGTTAGGTCGCCGGCCGTGTATCCTGCGTTCAGGCCGGTGTGATGCATATTGTTGTGACTTACTTATTGTTTGAACGGCTATTTTCGTGCAGCTATTTAGCGATATACGACTTTTTTATATATTTTCCCCAGGCATCCCAGTCATGTGACCATGCTTTTGAGTTGTTGGTTTTTTTTTATATACCACATGAGTGGCAAACAAGCATGCGGTCCGTCTATGGACGCTTGCAACACCAGGGGTATCACTCGCGCGTTGCCGACCCTGCAGGAATCTTTTCAAACCCTTCTTGAAGAACTCTATGGTGTACTCTCTAGGGAAAACCTCAACGGAGAGCTCATTCCACCGCGCCATTGGAACAGTGTGAGACCTTTGTAGTTCCAAGGTATCGGGATAAATTTCCCGTCGAATTGAGCATGAACATCGCATTATTAATATCGCAACTATTTTCTATGAGAATAGTTGCATGCTATGGCATGTGCATGTAATATATAATACGAAAAATATAACAAGTCCTACTAATGTTATAAATGTGAAAGTACTGAACGCAATTGGAAGAAAATTGGCCCAGAGGTATATTATGAGCTGGATTAACACTGTTTTTTTTCTTAATTAAAGCTACCAAATGCAATACATTTATCAATCACGGGTGAAGCCGCGAGGCCCTCCTCTTATTATTATAAAAGGCAATTGAATATATCCTAATGTTTAATTTACACTTACATTGTCCTATAACTTTTTCCCAGACGCAAAAAATCTATGCATATTTAATGCCAACGGCCATCCGCGGTCAGTGGCGGAAGACGTGGCCACCGGTTCGTTTCGGTCCGCACACCTTGACCTTAAATAAGAGAACACCTGTAAGAGGGTGCCAGTTTACCTTCCTCGGGGAATCTTAATCATGGGAACATTTATACTTTCCTTATTACAGGGGTCACGATAGCGTCACGCTCCGTCTACACATACGCTTTCGACCAACATAAAAATTAAGGAACCAAGTCAATTCTATAAGAATGTTCCTCGTGATAGTTCACCCGCGTACATTCGATTCCATGAGTAGAGTTTTTTTCTGGAATAAAACATATCTATCTATCTTATCTATCGCAAAGCATTTGTTCAGTTAATAATCGATTTCTGTACTAAATTTCATCTAAAGCCATTGAGTAGTTTTTGCGTGAAAGAAGGATTAACATCCTCACAAACTTTCGCATTTTATTAGTAGGATTACAAATTATGTATTATTATATTGAATAACATGTTTGATGTTTTCATTTACAGTAAAGCTCGTGTTAAGACTAATCATAGTACTTAAACTCAAAGGTACAGTCGGGATTCGAGCTTGCAATCTTTGTGTTGCAGACAACTCGAGCCACTCGGGCAACACGGCAATTAAATAAAATAGAAAAAGTATACTATAATCGTAAAAATATACTATAATATTTCAACCAGTCCAGCTATGTGGAGTTTGCGATTTTGACTTATCAACAAAGCTAATATAGGCCAGGCCATACTGGCGATTCGTCAGAGTAAACAATCCCTTTGTGATAGCAGCGTAATCCCGCCAAAATTGCTCGCGCCAAATGTCAAACATTTGTGAATGGAGGGGTTAACAATGAGCCCATTGATGGTCGGGCACCTGTAGAAGGGGTTCCCCACACGTGGCAACATATGCGTACTCCGCTCTCACCTGGTGAGGAGACATCACCCCTCATTCACCAGGGGTAGACTTTGTTTTACACACACATGTCACTGGCGGCTGCTACCGACAGATGCTAAAATACGTTGGTGCTGACATCGATTTTATTGTTGTTATAATGACGTCTGTTAGCCAAATCTGTTGCATTAACAATGTTTTAGGGCATTGTTGATGGGATCATACGAATTTTAAATTGTGAAACTTCACCAAATATACAATGGAAAAACTATGTGTAGACATCCTGGCTGTGCTCCATGTTAAATTAGATTACAGTGGTAGATTTTTATATATGGAATAAACCATTTATCCTACGTAAATATCATATTAATCCAGCTCATAAATTATCTTAATGCCAAATTGTATCGCAATCCGTTCAGCCGTTCTGGCGTGATTATTTCCCACAAACTTTCTCATTTATAGTATTAGTACGATATCAACCAGGTTTTTTTTTAAATTGAGAATAATGAAATGTATTCTAGTGTTGGTAATTAGTAATCTTCGCCAGATGTGCGCTGTAGCACTGTGTACGCGACATCTGCGCACGCGCCACGCAATCTGTACCGTTGTACCCTTAACTTATTGCTGCCATGTTATTTTAGTTATTCAGTCATTTATTGGTCGTAGCCCCTTGAGTATTACTTATAGCCATTCCCAGTACATATTTTTCTGGCATGATATACACCATCTAAGACCAACTTAACGCTATATAACGTACAAACTATTATATTATTCTTAGACCAACATAATCTTCGGCCATGGTAACGAAGTCGTTGAAGTAGTCCCCTCCAAAGACGTCTGGCTTAAGCCCGGATGGTAAGTACCAACAAGTGTTTTTTTTTTACAAGCATCGCACCACACCACGAGCTACAAGTAGAAGCAAACGCGGTGGTGAAGGCTGCACAAGTTTGAGAAGAATAACGGATCTAAAGTCATGCCTAAGGGATGGCGACAAACTAAACATATGTCACTTTAACACCTACATATATATCCAGTAAAAAGATGGTAACACCCTACCGCGTAACCCCGGAAGTGTGGGCAGAATCCTAAACACCTAAAAAAAGAATGAGTACGTAATATCTACACAACAAAAACTTTAACACAATACTCTCTGGAAATAACACACGAGACGATTTACACAAACTTTATTAATTTCAATAAAGTTATATGATACTCATTATATTCCATAATCATTTTCATTGGGGCCTGATGGTGTTGTCCGAAGTCATCGGCGCTACAGCTCCAATTGTTTCATCCATTATTTTTCCGTTTGTTTTCGATAAACGTAAAACAAAAGCGCTTTATTTGCTTGAGGATGTAGAGTGTTGATAAGCAGAGTAGCACCACTAACACTCCCAGCACTATGACGTCACTCACTGATACCTCACCAATAACTTCGTCGTGGGCATGACCATGTGATCCAATTCCCATTTTCTGAAGCTTCTCTAATCGCCAATGTCTTGAATATGTATGTATAATATGACTATGTTAAATAATTAAACACATTATTGTTCTAAAATAACATGTACATGTTATTTTAGAACAATAATGTGTTATTGTGCTCACAGTATAGAGCTACGCGATACACATATCAAGTATATATAAAATTATTTTTTGTCAATCAAAAAGTCAAACAAAAAATGTTGCTGATTAGAAAAACGAATGATTGTAGCCGAGTAAGAGCTTCAAGCCAATGTATTTGTCCTAGCCTATGGACAATTATTTACATGTACGATAAGCATTTTATAGCATTGTTTTATAGCTCTATGTAGAAAGAAGTCGTAATTCAGTGTCAGATTTATAGATGACGCTGTAAACATTCCGTTGAAGCATTGTTCTTGCTTTTAAGTGACACAAATAAGGTATGCGCAACAAGCGGTGTCACATTACTATCTGAGAGGTCAGGTCGCTCGGCGCCGGCGCACCCGTCGCCGACTGCATGCAGTAATATGAAACTTATATGAATTCGAGCAAACAGCACTCGGTCTTGAATAAATTTGCACAGAAATAAGAACTTTGCATTGAAACCGTTATAGACTTATGCAGTTGGTGCGGCAGAGTTGCATTCAAATCTCATTCAAACACCGCCTCATGTCAGACCAAGGCAAACGCAGAGATAAAATACATAGACACAATATGGGCATGTTACATATCCGTGTGATAAAAACAGGCAGCATCAATGAACAATTATATAAATAAACCCTTATCGTTTCCAGCAAACAACATCGAATTCCAAGAAGAGTTCGCAACGGAACTATCTAGTATCAGTTCTACTAACCGTCCAATAGTCAATGGAACATTTAGCGTCAGCTGCCATTGAGTGCAGCTGTGCTGTGCTGACCCGCGATAACCCGCGAGGCGCCGGCGCGCTCACTCCGACTGTATCTAGCTCTCCCCATTCATCTTCTATTATCTACACGCTTTGTATTGTAATGGTATCATGTGTCTATAAACAAGAGTAAACGGCCGTCTGGCCTAGTATTTACAGATCCTGACTGCAATGCTCGAGGTCGCGGGTTCCATTCTTCATTATTTCATTCATGTTTAGAAGTGGGTGTGTGGGTTCGAGGACCATAGTGGGAAGGCGAGACGATATATATGTATGCATATCTTTGTTTTGGTTACGAGCTTTGATTAAGTACTGAACTGAAATTGAACATACTAGTAGGCTCCGTGATTTCTTTAACGCAAAAAGTAGGTTGTGTTGTAATTTCAGTACTATGCTAAAATATAAAGGTAGTGTCGGTTTATACTATTTATGTCTTTATGTATATATACACATCACGCAATGATCCCACAAAACACTGGCTCGTCGCAAAATTGGTAGCAAAGCTACAATTAATATTGGTAGAAAACACGATTTTTTTTGTAACTGATCTCCTAAAACTGACATTATGTGAAATTGTAAGTATAGAAAAAGTATGTGTATATTTTTACGTAGTCTAAAAATACATAGACAAAGACGCAGTCCCAACTAGTAGCAATGTCGGCTGCGCTAGCGCCGCGATTAGCCTTAATTGTGGTGAGTATCACGCGTTTCGATGACTGCGCGTTATGCAACCAGACATGAATTATGTGTGGTGTTATTGTCGTCGGCGATTAACATGCGCCCATTAGATGCAATGTTATTGATGCAATTTGTTGGTGTTGATGAAACGTTCAATTACGTTAACTGAAGTTCATACTTGCCGCGGTTATCAAGTGGTTCATACACGAAAGGTTTCATTTAGTTAAAAGGCGTGAAAAAAACCTGACTAGAACTTCAAATGGGTCAAGCAGATCAATATCCATGGCGGTCTAAGCCAACGTTTCTATTTAATTATGACAATATTTTTTTACAGACTCTTCTATAGGTAGATATTCCATTATCCAAAATTAGAAAGGTGAGCATTGGCGACAAAAACATTACGCGACATCCACATAGTTTATACACACGACTGATATTCAAATTGTAAAGCAAGTCACATATAAATGTAAACTACGTTGGATAGCTTAGCAAGTAGCGACAGAAGCATGAATATATATATATGCAATTATATAAACTTCACACGGAGTACTCCAACCATAGACGGTAAGTATAGACTGCCTTGAGTTTGACTCAAGTGTCAAAGTTTCGGTACAGTTAACTACATAAACGTAATGATTGATCTCACGACGGTTATGCCCAATGCTTTTTGCATTAGCATGCGTATTGATTTTCTCTACCCGTTTCATGTTATTTAAGAAACGAAACAAAAGCCGGGTGCTATCTTCTGAATAGAAATGTAGAAGAAGTGTAGAAATTTAACTAATTGGAGTCTTATAAATTGTCATCTTTATGATGATATTATGCTGCTAATCAGATTTCAGCCGACGACTTGTTCAATCGGTCACAGAATTCCGCAACACAACACCGCGGCATACCTCGATACTTGGAACCCAACAAAGGCTTTTGTTCTTTGAGCTGGACTCGCGGTTTAGCATTTTTTTACTTTATTGCATTCCCAAGGTGCTGAGCTGAGCTGGTCGTTTTAGACCTAAACTGGTTTGGTTTTGCCTTGCGACGCGTACTTCTTAACGCAATATTATTCATATGTTTTTAAAGATGACCATGCGTTATAAAGGTTAAAATTATTGTCCAAAAGGGATGTATTGCTGTATGCTTTGGTAGTATGATTTATGTGTCCAGAGTAATCCTATTAGGAACATACATCACAGTTAATTTGATTTCTAATAAAATAGGTAACAGCTTCGTGTATCTTCATACTTCATTCATCTTCATTACGTTAAATTAAAAAAACTCTTTAAACAGTGACGAATAGGCTCAACGACATCATAAAGTACTTAACGACACGCAAAATACTTAGTCCAAACTATGTTTACTATACTTCAAAGGTAGCCAATCAGTAAAAGCTTATTTGTGATGCTCAGAGGTCTATAGTGCCCATAGTTAACAGCATAAGAGATGTACCAGTCCACTACCCACCAAAGTTATAGCAAAGAGAGTTGCATTGATTGAGATCACGCGACATATTCCTGCAGCCAAATAGTTCTTATGCCATACGGTGTATTTGTTAAGTATAGTTTCAACTCAGGTCTCTAAAACAAAGCTACTCCATTCAACAAACCTAGAGCAATTCGCAAGTGATAAGATACATTGGCTATTTGTTAGAAATTTTGAACGAAATCGATGATTCTAGAAAATTTTCATTTGATCTATGAGTCGATGATTCTAGAAAATGTTCAGTTAAAATTATTTGGCAATCACTAACGGCCGAGTGACAAGATCTATGTGTGCTGCAGTCGTTTGTGTGTTGCAAGACATCGGAGACATTATAATTAAAGAGAACAATGCGTGGTCAAGTGACGGTCGGTCAGCATGTAAGCATGTATGTATGTACTTACGCGCGGCGACTGTGCGACGGCAGCGGCTCCCATCAAAACAAATTGTTTACTGGAACTGGCGCACGTGTTTGCAAAGAGAGACAATAATTGTATCGCACTATAAAGTTCTATATATCATAACATGGCATTCAACTATGATACCTATACATTATTACGTACATCCGGCTGTTGCGCTTAATATCGGATTTTATTGTTTGGTACTCACATTACTTCACGGTCTATTTTAACAAATACCGCCCATTGAAACACGTATATTACGTTTTAAATATGTTAAGCTTTATCAGGATTCCCAAAAGAGCTAGTTCAAGCAAGTTTTTTTTTTTATACAACAAGAGTGGCAAACAAGCATACGGCCCACCTGATGGGAAACGGTTACCGTAGCCTATTTACGCCCACGATACCGAAGTATCACTTGCGTGTTGCCACTCTGTGTTCGGAGTGTTATAGTGTGTTGGCAGCATAAGGTTTTATCCCTCTGCTTCCAACACACTGTAACAATCCTCCCCCCTCCCCAAAGAGCTCATTACTGGAAACCTTATTCACCACGTAGGAACACAGCACAATAAATTGTGTTATTTGGCTACGGACTTCTATAAGGTGGAGGTCCTGCCCCAGTCGGGCAGCTCCGAATTCGAACGGGAGTCCCGTTATGCCCTACCTCTCTTAAGTGCCAGAAAATGGATTTTCTTTTGTACAAATATTTTTTTATATTGCGTTATAGACAGTATCTCTCTTATATTCTCCACGATTGTAAAACAGGGATACCCATAACTCTTATAATATATATATATATATATATATATATATATATGAGACCCGCGCCGACTTCGCATGCGTGGTGGCTAGACAAAACAGGATACCTTGACATCCTACTAATATTATAAATGCGAAAGGTTGTGAATATGTATGGATGATTCTCGCTCCGGCCGCCGTACCGAGCAGACGTGTGTTCCCACCGCTCCCGCGCTCTGCGCCCGCTACGACCGGCAGAAGCCACACCCGCCGCTACGCAAATCGCCACGCGTTAGCTAGCCGCTACGCACCGCACGTGGTGATTGTTGGTCGCCTTTTCAAGGCAACAACAATCACAATTCTTGTTTCTCGACAATAATATTTGTCCCCTTCTGGGAAAATCCACAGTTTCGTGGTCATTCGGTGGAAACCAAACGGTGCCAACGAAACCGGGTGGGGCGCTGCCCCGTTGCGCTCTTAGCCTTGCCCCTTCAGGGTAAGGCTACAAACGGACGGGACCAGGTTCACCGGCCTTGGGGTCTACCCTAGTCGCGCCTGGTCATCACCCACCGCCCACCCTACCTATTCCTTACCTCCTATCCTCCGGTGGTAGTTTGGGCACTGTCCACGGACTAGTGCTCTCTACACCGGAACTGTCAGGGACCCGCTGCACAATAAGACTGGCAGCGGGAATACAAGCTTAGGGCTCACACCATAGGCACACTCACCTCCCTGTCTACACCCGACAGGGAGGGTTCAGTACACACCCCCGGGTCAACCCCCCGGGGATCGGGACCCTTACGCTTAAGTCTCCAGGGGTTTCTTTACGTGTTTCTTCCCCTGGGCGACCGCGCCTCGAAACACGTCTCCCTTACCGCCTTGCCCTCCCACGTCTGCATCCACCATGTCCACAAGTGTGGATCCCCAAGCCTCACTGGCTTTTCTCGCGCGGCTCTTAGACGCCGTGCCCACCCTCCGACGTCAATATGACGAGTACACCCGCGATATAAACGCGGGTACCCCCACTGCCGAGGCGACAGCAGCGCTCGACAAGAGCGCCATCATTGCCGTCACAAACGAGGCCAACCAGTCTCAAGACTCACCCTTGTCCCCCGAATCCGTCATTGTGGACTCCGAAATGGAGTCACTGCATTCCGAGTCGTCCGAGGGCTCCTCAGACGAATTTACGCCCGTCACGGGCTCCAAGAAGCGCGCCAGACGCGCTAAAAAGAAGGAGGCTTCAACCTCACCTTCCCCTCCCACTAAAGCCCCCAAGACCGTGCCCGTGCCCTCCGCACAGTCCTCCTCGGTAGCTCCCTCCCTGGCGCCCCCCTCCCCCGCCCCCCACGCCTCTCCGGAAGCCGAAACCACTCAGGCTAGCCGGCTTTCCCCCGTCCCGCGACCCACGCGGCCCTCCTCGAAGAAGGAGCGCTCGTGTCCCCCCGTTTTCGTCCACACAAAGGCCAAGTGGACGGAAATCTCCGGTTGGTGCCAAACCAACCGCATAAATTTCACTCGCGCTACCGCCACGGCCGAAGGCATTAAGGTGCACCTCCCAAACTCGACCGAGCCTTCACGAAACTCCTGCAGGCCAGAAGTGTGGAATACCACACTTATGATCTGCCGGAGGACCGTTTACTCCGGGTCGTCATCCGCGGCGTCCCTTGTGAAATCGACACAGGGTCGATCAAAGAAGACCTCAAGGCTCAGAATGTCGCAGTGAAGGAAGTGCACCGCATGCACCGAAAAAATGCCGGAGAGGCATTTAACATGGTCCTCGCCATCTGCGAGACCTCCCCCGACGGTAAAGCCGTCTTCAAAATAAAAACCATATGCCACCTGTCTGGCATAAGGGTTGAAACCCCCCACAAGGGCGGCCCTATAGGGCAGTGTCACAACTGCCAATTATACGGTCACGCTTCGCGTAATTGTAACGCAAAACCCAGGTGCGTCAAGTGCCTGGGTGATCATGGGACTAGTGATTGCTCGCGCCCTAAGGACCACACACTCGCCGAATCGCCCCCTAGCTGCGTGCTATGCCGCCAGGAAGGCCACCCGGCCAATTACAGGGGCTGTCCCAAAGCCCCCAAACCCAGACCGGTCGTGGTTAAGAGGGCAGCGGCCCGCGAATGGCGTAACGCCCCCCCCGCGCAACCCGCCCCGCCTCGACCTTCCCCGTGGAGGGTCCTCCCTCCGAGGGACTTCCCACCCCTCCCACAAGCGTCCCCCTCCGTCCCTTCAGCGGCCTCGAGCCAGCATACTCCACCTCTGCCGTCGCCCTCCACCGCCAAACCTCAACAGCCCCAGCCCCAGGCTGCTGCTCCCCCGCGTAGACCCCAGGCGGTCCAGCCCACTTCCTCCCCCTCTGAAACCTCCGCCAACATGGCATTCCTGGCGGATCTTTTCTCCACCGTCAACCTCTCAAGGGTTAACGAGATGGCACGAAGCCTCAGGGCCGTCCGGAAGGACCCTCTGGCCCTCCTCAAGGTGCTCGGCGACTACGCCGATGTATCGGAGTCCCTGGCTACCTTCTCGTCCAACCAATAATGGACTCAAACGTAAGCAGCAGAATCAAACCCCGATCACTTTCAATTGGCTACTTTAATGCCAACGGCATTCACAGCCAAAAGGAAGAGATCGCCGCGTTCCTCCGCGACAACAATATCGACGTTTTCTTAGTGCAGGAAACCTTCTTGAAACCATCACACCGAGACCCTAGAATTGCAAACTACTGTGTAGTTCGCAATGATAGATCTCGATCCGCCCTCGGCGGTACTTTGATCTATTACAAGAGGTCCCTGCACTGTATCCCGATCCAACCGCCAACCCTCTCCCACATTGAGACCTCGATCTGTCGATTAGGAATGACCGGCCATCAGCCGATCACGATAGTCTCTGCATACTGCTCCCCAGTTAACTCAACGGCCGATATCAAAGCTGATATCAAAGCCCTCATCAACCTCAGTAACTCGGTTATTATCGCGGGCGACCTGAATGCCAAGAGCGATGCTTGGAACAGCCACTCACGAAATAACAGAGGACGCCAATTGGAGGACCTCAGCGGGCTCCTCCAATTCGACGTCATTGCACCTATGCATCCCACCCACTACCCTGAGAACATCAACCACCGACCGGACGTACTAGACATTGCGATCCTCAAGAATGTAAACCTCCGTTTGCACTCGTTGAGGTCGCACGACGAATTAGATTCTGACCACCGACCTGTGACCTTAGCGCTCTCCCCCCGACTAGGCCCCCCGGACTCAGGTCAGCCCCCGCCTCAGAAAAAGATAACAGACTGGAGAAAACTGGAGGAACTCCTCAAGTCCCCTTCATCTGTTCACTTAGATAGTATCCCGCCCCTCATCGAGTCGGCAGCCGACACTCAAAAGGCGGTCGATTCCCTCACAGCTCACGTACAGTCAGCCGTGGACGCCTGTTCACGGCAAGTTCCGGTGATGGAAGACCATCGCTGGAAACTTCCCGACGACGTGCGTGAACTAGTGACGGAAAAGAACGCCGCCCTCCGAGCTCACAGAGTTCACCCGACTGAAGCGAACCGCACCTTTCTGAGGTCACTCCAGCGCAAGCTGAGATACCGCATGAAAGACCTGCGAGACGCTCGCTGGAACAAGTTCCTAGGAGAACTTGAACCGAGTCACTTGGCCTTCTGGCATCTCCAACGAAAACTCAAATCGGACAAAATCTCGTCCATGCCTCCACTCACTCGTTCAAATCAAGGGCCCGCCTTTGACGACGACGAGAAGTCCGAGTGCCTGGCCGACAGTCTCGAGGCTCAATGTACGCCCAGCACCTTGCCGGTAGACCCGCGCCATCTCGATAAGGTGGAAGCCGAGGTCGAAAGCAAACTATCTCTCCCACCCTCTGAAAACCCAGACCACCCCATCGCCCCAATCACGGCCGACGAAGTCCGGAAAGTGATCAAGGATCTACACCCCAGGAAAGCCCCAGGTCCCGACGGGATCACTAACAGAGTTATTAAACTCTTCTCTCCTTATCTCATAGTTTTGCTCACTGCCATCTTCAATGCCGCACTGAGCAATAACTTTTTCCCCCAATCCTGGAAAAGTGCAACGGTCATAGGTATTCCCAAGCCAGGGAAACCCAAGACCGAAGCCTCCAGTTATCGCCCCATCAGTCTCCTCAACGTCCTTGGCAAGATTTACGAGAGACTTATTTACAATAGATTAAAGAGTTTTGCAGACTCTAAGAAAGTCATACCTGACCAACAGTTCGGTTTTCGAACCAAACACTCCTGTGTCCAACAAGTCCACCGTATAGTGGAAGACGTCGGTAGCGGCTTCCAATTCGGTTATACCACGGGTATGCTCCTCTTCGACGTGGCGAAGGCATTCGACAAGGTCTGGCACAACGGCTTAATATACAAGCTGTACCAGTTGGGCGTGCCGGACCGTCTAGTACGCATAGTACGGGACTTTTTGTCTAACCGATCCTTCCGCTACAGAGTCGAGGGCACACTCTCTTCCCCCCATCCCATACGAGCAGGAGTCCCGCAAGGCTCTGTGCTCTCGCCACTCCTATTCACGCTTTATACCAGCGACATTCCCCTCCATAGACGAGTTAAAAGCGCTCTATTCGCCGATGATACGGCTATCTACTACAAAGGTAGAACTCCCGAGGGAATTCACGACAGCCTCCAATCCGCGGTCACAGCCCTAGGGCGGTGGTTCCGGAAATGGAGAATTGAAGTGAACCCCACCAAAAGCGCAGCCATTCTATTCTGGAAAGGCCTCGAACGCCCACGGGTAGCCCCCATCACCCTCTTCGGCAAACCCATTCCATGGGAAGAAAAAGCCAAATACCTGGGTGTGATCCTCGATCAACGCCTTTCTTTCCGTCACCACGTAAAGGCGGTACGCGCGCGAGCCGCCTTCGCGCTCAGTAGACTTCACAGCATGTTGAATGCACGAAGTAAACTCTCATTGAAATCCAAGGTGAGGATTTACACGACGTGCATTCGACCAATCATGACATATGCGGGTGTAGTGTTCGCACACACTAGCAAGTCAACACTCAACCCCCTGCAAGTGCTCCAAAGCCGGTTTCTCCGGAGAGCCACAGGTGCCCCGTGGTACATGCGTAATAGTCAACTCCACGTTGACCTCAAAGTCCCAACTATAAAACAGTTTTTGAAAAAACTGTCCAAACGTCATTTCGATTCTGCTGTAAACCACCCCAACCCCCTCGTCGTATCGGCCGCCCGATACACTCCTTCCCTTATCTCGAAGATAAGGCGTCCAAAACATGCCGTCATCGAACCGGATGACGACATAACGGTCCTCCAGGACGCCCGACAAAAACATACCAACACTACACAAAACCGACCACTGTTCCGTCCTCGCCGGCGAGGCTCGACGCGAATAAGCCGTAATGTTCCCCCCCGACCCCCGCCGCAAACGCCGGCCCGCGCCGAGCCAGACGCGCAAATCCCGCCCCCAAATAATATTTAAATAAAATTATCAGTCCAGCTCAGCTCCCTTGCTCGCGATCCAGCAACGCCCTAAGCCGAGGTTCGTACCCCACAGGGGGTGCCCTTAGCTGTGTTGCTTAGAAATAAAGTGCCTGGCTGGAGGCCTAGGTCTCGCCATTGACCGGTTAAGTAGCAAAAGTTCCCGGAACTCACGCTACGAGAGACAATACAAAAAAAAAAAAAAAAGAAAAAAAAAACACTGTACTAATCAAAGACTACTATTGTATTCTGATACTATACTGATATCCATGTCAAAAAAAGTTGAAAGAAACAGTCATTTTTTGTTTTTATGTTAGGGTAGTGCCGCTGTTAAACTTGTGATTATATTTATTATTCAGACTGATCAATGTTCATTGAATAAACTGAATTTACGTAAAAATGACGGACATTTCGCCTTTTCTAGTTTTAGTTTGCATACTCTCTTTTTCCGGTGAGTCTAAAGAATCCTGTTTATCGTTAACACAAAGTGGGAACGCCCAATTAAATAACTAACAGCTATTTTGGTTGGTTCTAGTGGCAGTTACGTCTGGGGATTGCTCGATTCCAATTGTTTTAAGAAACACATGGTTTTCATACGAAAATGGAAGACAAACCATAACCGATATAAATGCGAATCAAATGACTGGAAGGTAATAAAATAATGGTTATTTACTAAAGTACTAATGAACTACTTAGTTACCGTGTTTATAAATAAAAAATAGCCGAGTGTTTTAGATCTCAAATGTATTAGTTTCTTTGACATTAATAATTCCCCTTAAGTACACAATAAGAGGGTTATTTATCCAGCTTAGTCTTTAAATTGGCAGAATCCTTAATAGGTACCATACCTTGTGACATTGTAAATTCCTGGTTATGTCCTGATTTATAGCTCTATATAACAGCATACAGCTCAAAAATTCACACCTTCCAATAAGGGTATGCAGAGGTATGTTTAGGTGCCAAGGTGTGTCAGCCAAGAATTCCTTATTAACATATTCAGCTTTTCTTGAAAAGTTTTCCTTGGTCAAAAAGCATGTGGTGTGATATATCAGTGTAATTAAAATAGTGCTACTATTTCTGAGAATGAAATAAAACATGTAAATTTGTTCCTTGAAAATTTACTAACTTAAATGTTCTTTACAGGGGTGAATGCGTAAATATCAAAAATGATTATAGAGTGAACTACACCATGGTATTCAAATATACAAATTGTTACTACTGTGTCAAACTTATTGTGCGAACAGTGAATGTTTTAGAGAAAATAGAAACTCCATGTGTAGACTTGGCACCCGATGAGAAACCAACTGTTGAGAGAGTGTGCAAGGGCCTTAATCCTGACCAAAATCTTATCACATTGTTCTCTGAGAACCACGTCCCAGTAAGTATGAAACAATTTAAATATATCTACTCTCTCTGCCTTCCTCCTTGTGACTCCTATATTGTAACGTAATACTATAAACGCAAATGTTGTGAGGATGTTTGATCCTTTTTCATGTAAAAACTACTGAAGGGATTTGGATGAAATATGGAAGAGTTAGATTATGCGCTTATATAACATATTTATTGATTTATTTAAGGCCACACACATTAATAATGCTAACACAAGTAAGATACAATCATTATCTTTTGTGTCAAATGATAAATGTTACAACAATTGTAAGCAGCAACAGCAGGCAAATTATATAATTATGTATGTATATACATTGAGCAAATGGAATATAAATAATTTGGAAGTCAATTTAGGTAAGAATAGCAAAAAGAAGTACCTACTTAAGCAAAAAAATCTTATCTACCTACATGTTAACTATAAAGTGAAAAGTAAGTATTATTAGAATAATTTACAAAAAATTACTAAAGAAATCAAGTTTTATGTGGTTGAAATTGCAGAGTACAGTTAGTAACTCATATTTTGTTTAATCACTGCACTTAGAAAATGTTAAAGCAATGTGTATATAATTTATGTAGTGTTAAAGAGTCAAACAAACCATGAGTAAAGGCTTCATTATTATGCTTAATGTTAAGTATTGTA
This sequence comes from Drepana arcuata, assembly GCA_016069955.1. NCBI lineage: Eukaryota > Metazoa > Arthropoda > Insecta > Lepidoptera > Drepanidae > Drepana > Drepana arcuata. The sequence continues at coordinate 175,169 of JACCPG010000521.1, read as the reverse complement.
CTTTAGTGTGGCAAATTCTTCAAATTCCACTGTCATGATGATATTTATGTATGTGTCCATAATTATGTATACAAATTGAACAAATTTGATTTCAGGTTAATTGCCGCTCTTCATTGGAAGGTGTATGGCATTTTGCATACCAGAACCGATTCCGATTCACTGGTGAATGTAATCACCCCGGCAACCAGATCAAGTCATGTCAAACAGCTGGTACGCAGTTCCTGATCACAAACCAGAAGTTCAATATTACATACAGGAAATGTTCCGGAATGTCTAACACGTTTGATGGTGTTGTAGAGTACAGTTGCCTGGGTGAGTTATTAATTTTATTCTTTCTCAAAGCCCGTATTTTGTGAAAGCACCCACCCAATCTTTAAGGCTTATGGGTGCTTCAGGTAAATCCTGCTCATGTTATAAATGCGAAAGTTTGCGAGGGAATGGGATGAAATTTTGCAGAGATATGTTGGTTAGCTTAATTAACACATTGGATATATTTATTATTAGTATGTTCAAAATAGTAATTAATTATGTTAATTGGACTTTGAAACTTTCAGGTCATTGGTTCGTAGACAAGAATCACTTTTTTGCTGTTGCAAATACAAAGGAATCTCGTAAAGATGAAAAGTACCGCTGCTTCTTGAAGAACAGAGATGACGATCTGTACATTGGTGCCTCAATTACAGCTGAATGTAATACCTTGAAGACTGTCGAAAAATCACCAGAGAGGTATCGAGTGACACCTGTCAAGGTATAATAATTCATCCATTTTAAATCAGTCATCATCATATCAACTAACTGTTGTACTGGTTTTGGGCTCATTAAAATTCAATTGCTTAAAAGTCCAAAGCTGTGTCCTAGATCTCCATGTACGATCTTTTACACTACTTTACACCAAAACACGCCACTTACTATGTATAGCACATTGGGAGCAACATCGTCTAAGTAAAGCCTTCTAAACAACAAGTTTATAAAAATATATATGTATATATATATATATCCTCACGCCTTCCCACAAGCGTCCCCGAAGGTAGGCAGTAGGCAGAGGTGTATAGGTAGTTAGTAGCCACACACCCACTTTCCGACAGAGATATATTTTAGGTGCCAATGTGTTTGTTTTTCCAATTACTTAATTAAGTCTCCAAAATAGTTTTTTTTTTATATTGCTTGGCTAGACTTGGCCCTATTCCCAAATAGAAGATAATCTATTTATTGTTATTGGTAGGCTGAAGTGGTGGAGCCAGGGTGCAGATTGCCCCAGAACTTCTCAGGAGACTGGATCAATACTGCTAATATAGATGCAGATGTGTTTATAAATGAAACTCATATCATTGAGACATACTACCCAGATGAGGGTAGATACAGGAGGACTATTTATGTTTGCAGGTAAAACACAAGTCATATATATAGTAGCTTCAAGCAGAGTAAATAACATGTATTTAGCATAGCTCCAAGTATTTACATCTTAATAATTGATCTTTCTTAGATACAAAGTATGTACTACAGCCTGGAGGTTCATGGAGGTAAAATCTGGAGGTTATTTTTGTTATACCATTATGATAGCAAATGAGCCACAGATAAAGCCACTCTTAAAACACCAATGCTTTCGAATCTTTTCACACCTATCTAAAAAAGACCATGAAATCTGAATGAACCCAGCTAATCTTTTATGTTGACTATCAATGGTCGTAATTGATTGTTACAGGGTGGTTGCAAGACTGGTAATGAAATGTTTTAGGCATTACAAGAATTTGATGCATTTTATTTATCTGTAGAATTCCTTTATAGATAAATAAATATTATATATATAATAATAGAATTGTTGTTTAAAATAATAATCTTTATTGAATTAATTACAAGATAATAATATTACATGGTTTGGGATCTCTTCTTTTAAGTTCCAAGAACCTGTATAAGAAGAGTCCCCTCTCTTTCTGTGGTCTTCAATAAAATTTATACAATTTAGCAAATTGTGTGTGTATGTGTGTGTGTGTGTGTGTGTGTGTGTATGTGAGTGAGTGTGTGGGATGTGTGTCTAATGATTGTGTCTATGCGTTTGTCCATGTATATTTATAGTATGTGCATATATCATATGTGAAATTTTATTTTATGAATGTGTTTGTCTGTATCTCTTAATGACTTGTAATGTTTAATAATGTATCTTCTATCTAAATGACTATGATTTATCAATATCGCATCTTCTTAACTCGCAATGCATTTTTGCAAGTACATAGCTTAAACATTTGTTTACAGGGAACAACGTGACAGCCGCGTCATGATGGCTCGCCTAACCGTTGATGGTTGCCAGAAAGATTATGTATGTTTCGATTTTGTGCCCCAGCATCACAATATAATTAGGTAAGTAACATTGCGATCATTAATTTGTATAATCACACATGAACCTGTAGTGTTTTTATGTTGATTTGACTTCTTACAAGTCTTTATTTTAACATTATCATTTACAATACAATATTAATTAAAGATTTCTAGGCAGTGTATCTTAAAGGCTTCTTATATATTTGGTATACCAAAATGCCATCTTCAAACTCTTCAGATCATTAAAAAATCGCTGCTATTTCTGTGATCAAATGCAAAGACACAAGGCAAATTAGATTTAAGCAATTTTCCTATATTAATAAGATACATTAAAAAATTTTTGAGGTATAAATAAGTTTAAAATGGGGTTTCTTTGATTTTACCAGCAGAGTGCTAACACGAAAACTTATTAAAATGTTTTAACATGGCAACTGTTAGATGCATTTAACCCTCTATTCAAAGCCGAGATCCCGATAACAGCGCCACCTACCAGCTGCAAATTGTATTTCTAACTAATGCCTTATGATTTAATACAGGTACAGAAAAGGTCAAGCTATGATCCAGAGCAACTTCCATACGGTATGTTCATGGGTGCAGTTCCCTAACGACCAAGAGTGGCGTTACGACATCTTCTTAAAGAAGGACCCCAGCCCCATCCGGTGTCCAGTTGCTGGCAAGTTTAACTTCACCCAGAGAGGAGATGTCAAATTCGAAACTAGAATTCTTGGAGGTGTCACGCTTAGCCCAAGACCAAACCTGAATTGCAAGATTAATATCAGTGACTTCTCAGTATGTGATAAAGATCAGAAAGTTATACAAATTAAGGAAAATTATTGCTTGTCAGTGGATTATGTTGGTAGGCCTGTAGATATCTACAGTGATCCAGACTATAGGATGAAGTGTATTGGGTTCTGGAAGGAGAATCTCAAGTCATACCTCATTACTTATGATGAGTTAGACCCATTCTCCAAGTACAGGTGTTGGGTGTACCAGAAGGCAGATCTTGACAGGTGAATATTAATTTAATAAATTTTCCCTAAGTGTGTGGGTTTTTTGCAAGGGTAGTTGCAGAATTATTTAAAACATTTGGGTACTCATAATAATCTTGTTTTCAGAATTCTAATGTCCCAAGCTCTAGGCCCATACTGTGACTTGCGGCAAGACGTGACGTCATGGAATTATACAGAGGGCGCTGCAGTCGCCGTAGAGATGCAGGAATACGAGAGGGAGCGCGACCAGTGTCCGATGGACTTTGACGACGGCAGTAACCCCTGGGCCACTAAGAAAAACGATATCAAGATATTATCCCCCTGGAAAGTAAGTGCAGCTTCTCATCACAACTTTACATCACTACTTTTAACAATATCAATATTTTTATTGCAGCTATTCTAGTATATAAAGTAGACTGACTTTCTATTTGTGTTGTAGGAATAATGTTTATATGAACTGTGCAATTTTCAGAAGTTTTAAATCAGATGTCATTATGACATGTTACTTTTACTAAATGTTTGTTCTAATTTAATGTTTTCTCAACAGCAGTAAAAACATCCATACAGAATGAAGTTGCACACAAGTACATCCATCACCTTTCTGACTTTATGAGGTGCATGTGAATGTTATCATGAAACTAATGTATTCATAATTAATATCTGATGTTCATATCTGAAACTATATAAATGGTTAAAAAATAATTGCACATTGCTTTGTTCATGATAGATACTGTGTGAATTCCAATTTATACCAATAAACCAAATTTGTATAAAGGGTGCATTGACTACTACTTCTTGGCATCTCTTATATTTCTATTTTTAAGATTATGTTATATACACTTTAGAATTTTTGAAGTTTTTAATTAGTTAATATATAATTGTTTTATAATAACATATTAATGAATCTCTTCTGATATTATACATACATACATACATGTAGTCACGCCTCTTTCCCGTAGGGGTAGGCCGAGACCAGAATCTCTTAACCTAACAAAGCATAAAATAAACATCAGTGTCTTGTCAACCCCAGTAATGTAGTAAATGTAGATGCCAGCCAACATGTTAATTTATTGATATTAGTAAACTATTTACTTAATGTAGTATTTACCTAACATTTTGTCAAGTATCTGAAGATCAGAAGAATTTGAAGAATCATCAAAAAATATTGTTGACAACATAATTAAGTATTAAGTTGTAGTTTCTTATGTATGTTGGTCACACCAAGATTAAGTCATCCATTGCTTTAAGTTTTATTATGGCACTCAAAATATAGAATGTAATTTAAAGACAGTTGGTGCACATCAATGTTACATATGAGTATAGATTATGTTCAAACACTAGTATAAGTACATAGTGGTAACTATCAGTAGTAGAGGAGCGTATACTTATTTGCCAGATTTTTGGTATAAAATCAAACTTAATATAATGATATGATTATCTAACATAATTATTAGGAATTTAAATGATTTATGTATATAAGCCCTGAATTTGTTTACCATTATTACAATGTAGGCACAGGCTGTATACAGTCAATGAAACAATTGGAACAAACATTTGTTTATTATAATATATATATTATTATGAAGTGAATAAAAAATGTGCAAAGCTGTTTAATGTTGTAGATAAGCAACATATAGATTCCAAGTGCAAATGATCCGTCCAATACTGAAGACTTTATAATTATTTTTTTTACTTATGACTGTAATGTAATACACAAATAAAATGTGTAACAATGATTACTATGTATACGTTTCATTTTTCATCCCTGTCTTGGTACTCTTCCAAAGGTTAATAATATCTTTGGAATAAATCACAATGTTACCTTATTATTGCTGGATCAAGTGTGACAATGGCAACTAGTATTGCCGCACACACACTCTGCCATATATGCATTAAACTTATGGCAAAATAAAAATCCTCACGCTTTCCCACAAGGGTCCTGAAGGGGTAGGCAGAGGTGTACCGGTAATACACACAAAATAAACAACTCTATAATAATTAATTTCTCTTTGTATATTCATTCAAAATAAGTAACAAAATAATAAACAAAAAAAAATTTAACTCCAAAAAACTATTATTTATTATCTGAAGCTATACACACTTCACTTCACTTCACATGAGACATTTTACTTTGTCCAAGATACTTTAGGTATATCAAAGTGTTCAGTCAAGCTGTCCAAATGTTGGTTGAATTTTTCCACTCTTTGCTTATGTGTCATCTCGGCTTTTTGTTGGATCCTCTGTTTTTGCTGCAAAAACAAAACATTATCACACACTTTACTACAAAGAAACCTGATATTCCAAATGCCTTACAAATGATTAAGATAAAAAACAGTTGGTGTGTTACTGTCTGTATGAATAGGCTGCAATGATATCCAAGGATGTACTGTACAATCTTATAGTATGATGTACAGAGTGTATCACATAGTTTGTTATTTGTATGTATAATTGATATTGTACATACTCTATATTTCTTACTAAACGCAAGTAAGGATTGCCAGATGTAAGATATGTTTCTCATGTTAAATTGGGTAACTATGAATGAATTGGTAATATTATGTGCTTACCATTTTTTCTTGCATCTTTTGAAATGCTATTTCAGCTTTCGTACGTTTGTCAGTATCCTTGATCTGCTTAATTGACTCCTTTATATCATTTTCCATCATTTTTTCTGTTTCTTTGTTGGATTTCTTCTTTTTCTTCTTGATGCCAGAATTATCCTTGATCTTAAGCTGCGTCCTGTTTACACAAGCGTACTCGTCTTCTTCTCCCATATTGCGAAGGTATCTGGTTTTTGTGTCGGCAACGATTAGACAATTCTTCTTTAAAATCAAGACTGGTGTTTACGGGAGAATTTACTTTTTAAGTCAATGCTTGTTACAATACAAAACACTTTGCTTTGCTCTTCGTTCTGACTTGACATGTCACCCGTCACCGTCAAAATTGTTGTCATACTACAATGTCAAAATGACATTTATTATATTCTTTTCCTGTTCTAAGCTGACAAGAGTCAGGACCGTTGGAAATAATATTATAGGTTTTCATTTAATAATTATATTGTTACACACTTCGGAATAAATTGAGAACAAATACAAATTTCTAATTTAATAAATTCTCGTTTATTATTATTACTATTCACTATTCACTAGTATTGCGTGCATAAAAACAAAGTTTCTATCTGTCTTATTATTTTTGAAAGAATTTTAAACGTTACTGCAATTACATACTATAAATGTAACACAAACTCACTGTTGATAATATTACTCTTATATATAATACTATATCATCGAATCTTTATAAGACAACTAGCTGTCCCGCCCAGCTTCGCCCGGGTAAAAAGTTAAACTTCCTGAAACACGATCGCAGCGCCACCTATCGGGACCTTTTGACTACCCAAGTATTTTGTTTTTTGATACTCCATATTAACCTAGTGGGGGTGTGGGTATTACCCATACCTCTGCTTACCCCTTCGGGGACCCTTGTGGAAAGGCGTGAGGATATATACATACATACATACATACATATCATCACGCCAAGTCCCTAGCGGGGTAGGCAGAGAGTATAGAGCGCCAGTTCTCTCTAGACTTACATACTTCTTTCGCTTCGTCCACATTCAGCAGTCTCTTCATACATGCTCATCGGTTTCGAGTACTCTTAACGTTCCCGTCCTTGAGACTCCGATCTATTTATCTAGGTAGTTGGAACTTCTTGCACACACTTTTGCTTTGTAGTTTCGTCAATCTTTCTTCACTCGACGGCGATGAGTGAAGTGAGTGGAGTGAAGTGAAGTGAAGATATATTATTATTATTTATATTAACCTATCAAGTCGTAATTGGTATGAAGGTTTAATAAAAAAAAAAACATATACATACATAATTTAAAAATAAAACAAAATGGAACTTATTAGTACCTATATTTAAATGATATTACAAAAATGTAGTAGCAAAATCTAGGAATTGGTATCTGAAAAGAGGTTGCCTCTCTAGGTGTAGGTATAACGATATTCCAAACAAATTGCATTATGATCGTTTCAGCGGTTTAATTGTGGAGAAGCTACTCATAGAGAGATGTTACAAGTGGGCATTAGTATAATGTAAACTAAACTGAACTCATAGTAGGTACCCCGACCCCCGTCTAAGACACCCTAAGCAACGACAAACGCGGGGCCATAGTTCAGTTAAGTACGCATTAACTCACGAGGGTGGCAGGTTGACTAGTAGCAAATATCATAAATAAATAAGTGATTGTTCGCAACAAAAGAGCGGGAATGAATGGCATTTCTTGGCGTTATCGGGAGAGCGCACGCGCCCTTCCCGCCGACGCGCACGGCCCAGAGATTAGTTCGATTTTGGGCCACGTGGCGCCACGTGCGCCTAGGCTTCCCGCCAAATAAGATTAACGGATTTGCACACTACAGATTGCACACCAATGAGCAGGAAGTGTAAAGTGAAACGCCGGTAATGAGATCGTTCAGTGGGTTGACAGGTTTTGTAATGAAAAAGCTGTCCAACGTATAGATTACTACTATAAAATACTTTGTCTACCAAAAAAAGAATTGTCTAAAAAATATCGAAATTAGCATACATTTAAAGACTTATGTCGTGCTTGAGAACGGTAATGCACGCGCCATCTTTGATCACACGGAACGCTTGGAAGTGGGTCGTTACACCTCTGTCTACCCCTTTGGGGACATTTGTGGGATCGCAGGAAGACAAGAAGAGTTTAGGGTTTTTCTTATCTTCTATAGGTCACGTGCCTGGGTCCCGTTAAGCCTTGACCTCTACCTATCAGCAATGCAACATCAATGCCCCATCTGCATTCTGCGCCGTTGGCCTTGGGTCTTATGCCAACCCAAGGCATTGTTGAAAAATCAATACTTAGCCAGTTATACTACTACTATGTACTTTGGTATATAGAGAGATGTAATAATGCTCCTTCTTGCCTTGATTTTGCCGGTCTACTTTATCTACTAGGCTCATAATGGTAAAAAAAAAATATAAAAAAATATATATAAAGAATGACAAATATGAGCCGTGGTGGCCGAGTGGTTCGAGCAGTTGCCTGCGACGCAAAGGTCGCAAGTTCGAATCCCGACTGTACCAATGAGTTTTTTCTGAACTTAAGTACAGTGATTAGTCACACCACGAGCTTTACGGTGAAGGAAAACATCGAGAGGAAACCTGCATACGTCTGAAGAAATTCAAAGGCGTATGTATAGTCGTGCTTGAGTAACGGCGATGGACTCGCCATCTGTCACGTTGGCACCTAATATACCTCTGGCGGAAAGTGGGTGTGTGGGTATTACCTGTATTACCTATACACCTCTGTCTACCCCTTCGGGGACCCTTGTGGGAAGGCGTGAGGATATATTATTACTATAAGAATGACGAAAACGCTACCATATATTTTGAATAAAATCTCAATTAAGGATTATGCAAAGATCATTCGAAACGATGAATGTAAATGAAGCGAAAGAGGTCTGTATATCTAGAAAAATCGCTCTTATCACTTGCCTACCCCATGTGGGATACGGCGTGAAGGTAATATGATATATATATGAAAATCTGATGTGAAAAAGTCTTCTCCTAATGTTGTGGGAGATAGGTTTAACTAAATTGAGCACTAAATATGACTACATTAAGGCCCGGTGGACCCGGAGGTAAAGTTAAAAGTACTGTTAAAACTGTTTTGAAGAAGTAACTACCAAAACAAGCAAACAAAATCCGCTGTACTTGACTTGTGTGTTGGCACATTAACGTCTCTCGTGCGAAAGTCACCGGCTTAGGATGGATTACTGGAATCTAAATAAATCGTGAGTGAGAACAATAGTTGGCTACTAATAGACATTAATACGGCGTTAGGTATAAGGGCGACGGCGCACGCCAGTGACGCCTTGTTTGCCAAACTGCCCTAATCCGCTATTTGTACCGTAGGGGTACCATGCTACGCGAGTTCTGCAGGACAAAGTGCCGCCGCACTTGTCTAGAGAGACTCGAAAGTTAACGTAAGGATTGTTCACGTTCCAGACTCTGTAGACAAGTCCTTTTCTATGAGCTTTGCTATCCGGTATCTATTGTATTGTAGTAAACGTTTCCACAGCTAATGTCATTGCCATACAATGGTAACTGACAGCCGTCATTGAATACTACTACCTAATATTACAAAATGTGAAAGTTTGTCAGGATGTCTGTTTCTACATGACGACAGAATGGTTATTGGATTAAATTTGACATAGATATGGTTAATTAGCTGGAGTAACTGGATTAAAATAGGATTTCAGGAGGAATTCCAGAAAGAAGGTCTTCCCATGTATTTAGATTTTACGCGTGTGAATGCGTTTCACAAATATATAATTAGGACATCACTACGCAAGTCTGCAAGTATAAAAATATCAAGCGGCCTATGAATATCTATTATGTAAAAAATTCGTGCATTCAGTCACATCATCGATTTAAATCTGATTGTTATCAATAACTCCTCTGACTATATGAGTAGATAGTAATTCAATATAAGTTTTCTAAACAATTATTGGGTACTTCTAATTCTTAATAAAACTTTATACTTTTACTTAACTGCCCTTGAGAGCAGGAATTGTGATGTATAGTCATCGTTCATCAGTTTCTAAATTTCCACATTTTGTCCAATGGCGTTGTCATCCTGGTCTGTGCATAACGCCGCTTTGACTTCTGAGAGGAAATCCTTTTCCCACGAGCTTTATTCAAACATATGTAAAGCGTATGATGGATGACGCGAGCCGCCCTCACTCCGGGGTTAGCCGTTTAAATCACAATCATGCGGCCCCTAATACATTTTTTCGCTGGTCACTGAACGTTTATGTTGAAATTTATAATGTAATTTATACTAGGCGGAGTTCATACCATAATGGCACACGTCGAAATGATTGCGCTTTTTATTGTCACTCGCCCAGGGGTATTGTGTTACCTACCGAAAGTGTCGCATGGGAACATTTCAATATTTATTCAAGTCCTGTTAAAATACATTGTGAAGCAATAAAATACTTAGGCGAGCTTAATGCGAGTTAGTAACTTAAAATTGTTGTTTCGTCACGAGTTTGGTAAATATGTCTGGGAGACAATGGGGTTCAACATGTTTGTAGGTATGCAGAACAAAAATTAAGTTGTGGCGCGCCGCCGCGGTCGTCGCGGGAGGGTGAACAACTTTTCCCATTACGCAACTCGCAGACATTAGCGATCCTCTTGGGTTCATTAAAATTTGTCAGCTTGTCGTAGCAGCAACTTCTAATGGATGTAGAAACTTCACTAAGTGAAACTCGACTGACGTAAAAACTTTGTCGGATTTTGACTCGACGTTTTTTCGACGCCATCAATTTCTCAGGCCGTCAAGAAGATTATTCGCACTTGTAATGCGGAAAAAAGAGTAATTTAAGTTATCCAAGAGAGTCGCTGCGTGGGAGTTATCATCTTTGTTTCAAAGTTTGATTGATTTATGTAAATCCCTTTGTCTACGTTTGGGTAGATTCGGGGCCAACAAAATTTATATTGCTCTTGATTTATAGAGGATCCAGATAGATAGAGAAGCCTAACGATAGCAATGTTGTATAGATAATCTAGATAATATAACCAATTGCTCAATAGTCATCTTTTAAATATGTAGAAGACTCGTGTAGTCTATTGATATTGGGTACACCTACCTTGATTATGAAATTAGAAGAGAGAGATTAAGACATCAAATAAACAAATCCATATCTATATCGGCGAGTTGTTATAAGTCCATTATCCTCTCACGAGCACAAACATAAAATACAAATTTTATTGAATTACTTCTTAAAACGTATTCCGGGTCTGTTCTCGAAGTTTTCTTATGTCTACCTACATGGAGAAAGTATACAGTTTTTATACAAATAAAAATATATTTCTATTATATCGTATAGTTTCTGAATTTGAGCAATCCTTATATTAATTTAGATCAGTCTCAAAGTTAATGCAATAAGTTACAAGTAACCGAATGAATCCCGCAAATTAGACATCTTTATATAACTGTGATTCAAAGCCAATCTAGTTGGTGGCTGCTTTAACGGCCAGCACTATTGTCCCTCAGAGCGGAGGGTTAAATGAGCCCTAGAATACCGGAGGGTGGCGGAGGGTTCGCTTTAAACAGATGTAATTGTGTTCGAATGACTGAATGACAGTGCATGAAAAAAAATATTCATGCATTTAACACTAATGCAATATGTTCATGTTTAGTTGGCCAACACTTGTTGGCTCTTTAATAATTTATGCTATATTTTATTTTAAAGCCGTGGTGGCCGAGTGGTTTGAGCAGAACCTGCGACGCAAAGGTCGCAAGTTCGAATCCCGACTGTACCAATGAGTTTTTCTGAACTTAAGTACAGTGATTAGTCACACCACGTGCTTTACGGTGAAGGAAAACATCGAGACGAAACCTGCATACGTCTGGGAAGAAATTCAAAGGCGTATGTATAGTCGTGCTTGAGTAACGGCGATGGACTCGCCATCTGTCACGTTGGCACCTAATATAGCTCTGGCGGAAAGTGGGTGTGTGGGTATTACCTGTATTACCTATACACCTCTGTCTACCCCTTCGGGGACCCTTGTGGGAAGGCGTGAGGATATATATTATTTCATTTTAAATACAGGAGAGAGAGAATTACAACGAAATTTGTCTTTTAGTTTGTTCCATAAATATTATATCCCTAAATATTTACAGATTTCCATAGGACACATTTAGACGGCAAGCTGAAGACAGGGCGTTATAGCGCTCATTAGGGGAGGCCTATGTCCAGCAGTGGACTAGAGTGGGCTGATGATGATGATGATGATGATGATGATTTAGACGTTTAAAACGTTCCTTCGAGTCAGTCGCTCTTCCTTTCGCATATACAAAAACGATTTTGTTCAATCACCTACAAAGTATTTTTAATTTTTAACAAAATGTCTTTTAGAACAGTTTGACCCAAATCAATTATATTGTAATTAAATAATTATAGAACAATTTGTATTACATATACCTAAATGTGATCCGTGTCAAGTTCGAATGTAATTTGATATTTGTGCGATGAAACCAATCACAACAGTTATAAAAGAGGAGATTGTTAAGGGCCGGGTTACTTGCCCATCTGCGGCTAATTAAGACATATTATTTTCTTCCGAAGCTTGTGTGCGGTCGGTGCTTAATGTCTTGACTGAAATACTCACTTTTGATCATTTGTATGAGTTATTACGAGGTCTTTTAAGCGGTTATTATATCTATTTATGAATTTAATTAATTAACGCGTACAATTAAGATTAATTATTACTTTACATTTGTTGTTTGTACAGTTTTTTCTATTAAAAGGTACGTACTTTGAAACAGGATTCGGTATGAGTCTTAACTCGTACCATAAAATGTTGCTGGTAGAAAAAGGTCCACAATCTTCTCTACATCTTGTAATATTTTTTCGATTTTAGTTGTCTGTCTGGCCTCACCTCTACCATACAAAAGGCAGACAAATTAATGAATGAATTTTTGTGTGCGGTTTGTGAGGATTTAGGAGACAAGCATTGGTTGTACTGCTGGAAGTAACACAGTTTCTTCTCTTAGTGAATTTATGATTACACGTGATACCATGGGAATTGAAGCACCAGCTATGGTAAAAGCTTACAGATCGCGCTGCTAGGGAGGAATTCGAGAATAGCCATTGTCTGATTGAGCATAATATGTACTATGCTAAAAATACGTACTTCGTACGTTATTATATCGTCGATATTGAAATAGGTTTGTTTGTTTTCGTTCTTGTCTGAAGTGAATGACCGATAATTATTATCATAATAAATATTCCAAATGCAAAGACAAAACAACGGTACCTCAATAATCCAAACTTTTCTTTATTACATTGTAGGTACTCTAATTTTAAAGTAATTAATATATAAGTGAGCTAGCAATTTAAAAGTTTTTTTAGGTTCTCATCAGAAACAATAAAAAGCTAATAACACGTCAGTGACGTTTGCCGCTGATGTAAGGGTCGTGTCACAATGTCGTATGCATATTAGACAGACCATAGAGATGAACATCATCATCACACCTAGTCCTTAAGGGGGTAGGCAGAGAGTAAAGAGCGCCAGTTCTCTCTAGACTTACATATCGCTTACGCTTCGTCTAAAAAATTTACATATAACATGATATTTATCATCTCTCATTCATAACCGCTTACAATTCGAACTAGTACTCGGTTTATTTAGCAAACAATGGTGTCAACATCACCAATATGAAGCCGCATCGACACAGCAAACAAATGTTCGGCCCATTACTACCCTTGGTAATGATGCTGCCCGCTGGGACAATTGTACGATGAATTGTCAACGCTGACGTTAATGTGTCAACGGAGTTGGGAAACATCTGGTATGTGACAATATTTATACGCAATTGCTGTTGTGGTAGAACAGAGTGGTTTGTGATATTTTCCATAGATATGTGCTTTCTTAAATTAAGCATACGGCCCTCTCAGTGGAAAACGGTTATCGCAGCCTATTTACACTTACAATACTGAATTGGCGCGTTGCGCTATGTTTTCGGAGAGTTATACTGTATTAGTAGCATAATGGGTCTAATCTCTCTGCTACCAACACAATCCTCAACGATCGAACCAAAACGATCCTTCCCCCCTCCCCAAGGAGCTCATTACTGGAAACCTTATTCACCGCGTAGGAACACAACACAAACATTGTGTTATTTGGCTACTGACTTCTAAAGTGGAGGTCCTGCCCCAGTCGGGCAGCTCCAATTTCTAACGGGAAACCCGTTATGCCCTACCTCTCTTAAAAGTCTTAAAAGTTGGCAATATTTACAGTTTGTCATTGTTAAAATTGCAGTACACCGACTCTATAACGTATATATGTAATACTTTGTTAAACTCAATCTCTCTCATTAACGAATAACCTAATCAGCCCGGCCTTATTTTTTCGTCTGATATTTTAATGTTCGGCCATTTTGTTTCATTTGACGTTTAAAAATTGCTAAGTTACTTGCGTCTAGCGATTTTAAGTGTTAAGTGTGTTCAGTCATACAGAACCAGGTGATTTCATGGTAAAATTAAAAGTTCATCACCATATACAGAACTCAGTTTCACTGTAAATATAAATTACCGACAGAATTGGTAATAGCTATCCAGTACCTGAATCCAGTAAACAATGTTCATCCAAGTAATAGTTCCACTGATACACATTTACAAACATAGTTCCCAGAACATGACACAACATAGACATACGAATGTAGGGTAGTAATTAGGCGACGCACGAGCCGTGGGAGGTGGGCGCCGGAACCGGAAGCGCGCCGGAGATGAAGGCGCGATACAATATCCGGTTAGACGCCATTTCCGCCGCGAGACGACGCTCGTGTGTGCCTTCTACAAGCCCTACTTATAGTTTTATATATTGGTAATTTGAAAATGTACAGACAATATTGTTTGGATCTGGCGTTAATAGGTAGTTGCAGTTTAAGAGAAAACTCATGCTAAATGGCATTAAGTGTTATAGTTGCTGAATTGTTAAATATTGTTGTTTATATTTCCCTTTTTTAATTGTTATTGTTATTATTAGGTATGTATTGCTGTGCCCGCAATATTTAATTGGATTTTTTTATCTGGAATACACTATATCCTGTGTTAATCCAGCTAATAATCTATCTCCATGCCAAATTCCATCCAATTCCGTCAATTAATTTATACATTTAAGAGGAACTAACCTACTCACTAAGCTGGATTTGTAAATTATTTTAACGATAATACGATAAATAAAATAATAGATAAATAAATAATAATAATATAAACATTGGGACAATTCCACACAAATTGACCTAATCCCAAAATAAACAAAGCTTGTGTTATGGTAACTAAACAACGATATATTTACTTATATAGATAGATAAATACATACGACATTAAAAACCGTACAAATACTCGTGTTCGTGAACCCGCGAACTCCAGTTTTGCAGTCAGGAGTTCCACCCACTAGACCAGACGGTCTTATATAGGTTTATGCACTATGCTCGCTCACTTAACAAATTAAAACTCGTAACGAGGGAGCAATGGTTCGATGAGGTCGATAAGGCATACCTGGTCCATCGGCCCATTGTGTTGAGAGGGAAATAGGATTGTGCTCGGGGTCGAGGATCCTTTACCAATCCATTATGGACGCTTCAAGGATCTTCCATTTGAAGTTGACAGAGGCTGGTACATCAGTTGAGTGACTCTCGAAGCAGGCTTAAGATTTGTACAGAGATAATGTGAAGGGCGTTTAGATATCTTAATTTATTAATTATAAAATGTTTTTACTTTTTTTATGGATTGACACAATGTGACACCTAAAATATGTCTGGCGAAAGGGTGTGTACACCTATACACCTTTGCATACCCCTTCGGTGGTCTTTGTGGGAACGGCATGAGTACCTACTCGAAATCGGTGAGCTTGTATGAGGTGGCTGATGAATATTGATTAAGCGAAATGGTCTGTAAGACTAGAGAAATTCTCGGCGTGACGTGAATGTTTTTATAGCAAGCATTAGTCGGCTTATTCGTAAGCGGTAACCGCCGCCTTTGGACGCTTGCACAGAGGCCATCGTTGCCTTTCACTCTTCTTGAAGATCTCCATCCTGAACTCTTAACAGAAAACCTTAACGGGGAGTTAATTTGTCATGAGCCGTGGTGGCCGAGTGGTTCGAGCAGTTGCCTGCGACACAAAGATCGCAAGTTCGAATCCCGACTGTACCAATCAGTTTTTCTGAACTTAAGTACAGTGATTTGTCACACCACGAGCTTTAGGGTGTAGGAAAACATCGAGAGGAAACCTGCATACGTCTGAGAAGCAATTCAAAGGCGTATGTATATACGTCGTGCTTGAGTAACGGCGATGGACTCGCCATTTGTGATGTTGGCACCTACATATATCTCTGGCGGAAAGTGGGTGTGTGCGTACTACCTATACACCTCTGCCTACCCCTTCGGGGACCCTTGTGGGAGGCGTGAGGATATATTATATTATATATTATAAGGACTCTGAAGGACGGGAACGTTAAGAGTACTCGAAACCGACGAGTATGTATGAAGTGACTGATGAATGTGGACGAAGCGAAAGAGGTATGTAAGTCTAGAGAGAACTGGCGCTCTATACTCTCTGCCTACCCCGTTAGGGGCTTGGCGTGATGATATGTATGTATCTATATAATATATTATTATTTATCATGACTACGGTAGGCATAAAATAATTAAATTTGATACTTTACTTAAAATAATTTTAAAAGCTAGTTGGACAAGAGTAAATATAATAATTTAGTTCCATATGCCGTATCCCAAAGCATACATTAATTCAATTTCAATTAAATCAGAAGTGGTTAGACGGCGGTTCGGCGCACTACCAATGTATAAGTTGTATATGTAGTAATAATTATTCGGCGGCGTGTTGCGATAATACAGATTTAGATAGAGCGCCGACTGCGGAGATAACCCCTTACATAGCTCAAAGCACATAGCGCCTGCCGCCCACCCACAGTAGCGACAGCACACAACGTAACACGACCAACACAATATGACATTTTTTTTTAAAAGCGGTGGTGCCTGAGTGTTTCGAGTAATTGCCTGCCACACAAAGATCGCAAGTTGGAACCCCGACTGTAGCAATGCGTTTTCTGAACAGTGATTAGTCACACCACGTTAAAGGAAAACATGGAGAGGAAACCTGCATACGTCTGAGAAGCAATACAAAGGCGAATGTATAGATAGTCATGCTTGAGTAACGGACTCGCCATTTTTCATGTTGACACCTATAATATATGTATATTATAGTAAATAAGTATATTTCATCCGCTCAACTATCACACCTACCTTTTTTTCTCTATTTCTTTTCTCTCTTCACTTGGTTGCCTGGAAGAGATCGCTTTTGCGATAAGGCCGCCTATTGTGCCTATTACATGTTATTCTCTGTCTTTTTGTCATCCTATTTGTTTGTATGTGTGTGTGTATAATAAAGAATATTATTATTATTATTATTATATGTCTGGTGAAAAGTGGGCGTGTACACCTATACACCTATATATTTATTTATATTAAAACTGCAAATGTGACATTGATGGTGACATGAATGGTTCTTCTTTTTCTGGTGTATATCTAGTGAGGATTGGCTATTTATCTCGTAGAATTTGTTCCTATCATGCGCCAGGCGCTTTTACCGAATCTTAGCCTAATTGACTGCGCCAGGCAGAAGGGTAGTTCAATAACGGTACCGTTTATTATTCTGGGCGTACAGCACTATAAATCACTTGGTTTGTAAGTAAGCTCTTTGGTCAAACCTCACACTTTCTTAAACAAAAGAAAAGATAATTAACACTTAAGTAGCGGGAGATATTGGTAGATGTCAAAGAGTCGGACTAAAATTCTATTAATGTGCATTAAATTAATCATAAATCATAGTACTTGAAAAATGCAGTATAACGTGTACAGGCTAATTACAACTAGTCGATCATTATTGTAGTGGTCCAGATAATTAATATTAATTATTTATGATTGTATAGGTATATTGCATTTAGTTAGTATAAAAGCCTTAGTGTTTTTAGTTCATCATACTCATTTTCTGTTGACCGAAGTTCACGCAAGACAGTCCAGTGCACCTGCAATAATGAAAATTGTAAGTTCTGTACTCATCCTTATTTTTTTCGTATATATTTGTATGTATTTTTTATCTGTGATTATTTTTGGTATTGCCTTCACCGACACCTTTACTATTAACACAATATCTAATGTTCATAATTTACTTATTCTAAACATACTTATTGTTTAATGAACAAAATTATTACGCACTCAAGCCTAAAGTGCTTAACAATAAGAATGTTATAAATTTGGTTACTTAAAATAAACTTACATGATTTTAATACTGGCGGATTACAATTTTAGATAACTTTATATTTTTATGATATTTAAAAAACAATAAATGTTCTCAATTCAAATGGCTTAGCTTTTTAAAGAGTTTCACAGCCGTTTTATTGACCTTTTATTCGCTTTAGGTAATTGTAATGAGCTGCATGTGTGCCATGGTTTGCGGTGCTCCAGTAGACCCGTCTTTGCGGCAACTGCCCGCCATCCGGCACGAAGAAGTACACGACGAGTTTGGCCAGTACGCTCTACGATATATCACAGCTGAGAGTAAGTACAGTTGCCGGCATATAACTTGAGCGCTGCACTCTTGACAGGAAACTATATCATACAATACTTCAAATCAGTCTCCTCTTAATTGCACAACGCTCAAGTTGTTTGCAGCTGATGATATAATAACGCATCGGCAAAAAATCTTGATCTTAATGTTGTCATGGTTTATTAATATTGTAGCATAATGGCTTCGCTCGATTACATATATATTTAAGGTAGGCAATTTATTTGTTGCAACAAATACACACAATAGGCAAGACCATCAGAAACACCGACAAGATTTATACTCTTGAATGTATCTCTTAAGCTTAGTCTAGGTTATATATGTTCAAATATAAAATGGCTTTAATTTGATAGGTCAATATTGATATGTATATATTATATAAAGCATGAAAGCTGAATAAATGCAGTTGAGATGAGAGCGTTAAGAAGTATGATAGGAGTTAAACTGAGTGACAGGATAAGAAATAGTGAGATAAGGAAACGTTGTGGTCTGAAAGAAGATGTAGTGACAAAAATTGAGAAAGGTATGCTAAGATGGTTTGGCCATGTCGAAAGAATGAATGAAGAACGATTGACGAAAAAAGTGTATAAGGCGAGTGTGAATGAAAGTGTTGGAAGGGGTAGACCTAGGCGGACGTTTCTAGACCAAATTAGGGACGTCTTGAAAAAAGGTCAGGTCAAGAGTACCCTAAAGCGAAGAGCATGTAGAGAATAATGAAAGTGGACGAAGCGGAAGAAGTATGTAAGGATCGTAGCAAGTGGAAAGAAGTGGTCTCTGCCTACCCCTACGGGAAAGAGGCGTGATTATATGTATGTATGTATATATTATATACTTGGTTTTTAATATGTCCCTTTCCCGCAGATACGGTGGTGTCTGAGCGCGGCCGCCTCGTCCCCAGCGTCAATGGCAGGTATGTGCTAGAGATCGAAGGTCAATACCAGTTTGTGGGAGACGATGGCCGGGTCCACGTTACGACGTACAGAGGCGGTCCCGATGGCTTCCACGTTGATGGCCAGCACCTGCCCCAGTCTCTACCCGTGCCCGCTGTTGCTCAATAAACAAAATCACCCTCAAGTTTAATTTTTTTCTATTTGTCTATTGGTCATGTACTTTAATTAGTGTTAATTTGAACCTTAAAGTATTGAAAGATTGACGAAACAGATATACAAAGCAAAAGTGTGTGCAAGAAGAGGCAGAGGAAGGCCACGTCCCAATTACCTGGATCAAATAGATCGGACGCTCAAGGACGGGAACGTTAAGAGTACTCGAAACCGACGAGCATGTATGACGAGACTGATGAATGTGGACGATGCGAAAGAGGTATGTAAGTCTAGAGAGAACTGGCACTCTATTTATACTACCCCGTTAGGGACTCGACGTGATGATATAATGATGATGATGATGAGTATATAATGATGATCTTTAGTTGTTTGAAAATATCGTTTGTGTGTGTAAGTATGAAATGTCATTCTCAGGACAAGACAGCTGCTAATTTAGCCTGAATTATGTGCCCAGATGCCATTTATTTCGCAAAGTACTCCATGTATCTGCCAACGGTACTTGGCGAATTTCTGAAAGGATCTAAGGAGGGTGGCGAGAGGCTCGAGGATGCGCCGGGGGCGGGCGGGCGCGGGCGGCTGCGCTGTGACGTCACGTCCTATCTCGGCGGCCATCTTGGATTATCTCGTCGCACCTGCGGGGAGGGGGTTCAGTATCGACCCGCTAGTCCTGCACATTTTTCAGGGTAAACTTGATAATGTCTGCTTAAAGTTTATTTTACGATCTACAGGGGATAAAAAAGTTCATAATATTTTTCAATGGACCGCAAAAACGAAGAATTGAAATAATTACATTCGTCATTTGATTTTGAGATATACCTTTCGTTGTAGTAAAAAACATAGTGATGATAGTAAGGAACAAAGAAATTTCTTGATGATACCAAAATTTTGCGTATTGACTGAGTGGCTTAAGATGTCATATGCAATGCCGAGATTGCCGATTCAAGCCCCGGTTTGTATAAAAGAGTTTTCCTCAATGGTTTAACACACCACGAATAAAGGAAAAATCGTGAAGAATTTTGCTTGCCTGAAATTCAAAGACGTACTTAAGAGGCGGCTTTTGTGATTCCTCACCTATTACGTTTGCACCTAAATATATCGCCAGTTATTGCGGAAGGTTCCTGAAAGGAAAATCATAGGTTTAGGATCTTAGATAGTACCTTGGACCCTGAGCCCGGCATCGGTGGGTTATTGGGCCCACCACAAACATTTTTAATTTTTTTAATTCAAATAGTACATTAATAATAATAAAGTACATTTGAAAAAGCCGTGGTGGCCGAGTAGTTCGAGCAGTTGCCTGCGACACAAAGATCGCAAGTTCGAATCCCGACTGTACCAATGAGTTTTTCTGAACTTAAGCACAGTGATTAGTCACACCACGAGCTTTACGGTGAAGGAAAACATCGAGAGGAAACCTGCATACGTCTGAGAAGAAATTCAAAAAGGCGTATGTAATAGTCGTGCTTGAGTAACGGCGATGGACTCGCTATCTGTCACGTTGGCACTTAATATACCTCTGGCGGAAAGTGGGTGTGTGGGTATTACCTATACACCTCTGCCTACCCCTTCGGGGACCCTTGTGGAAGGCGTGAGGATATATTATTTTATTATTATACTATGAATAAATAATACGACCGACAATATTTTGAATTATTTTATATACTACTTTGGCCAGCATTTTTTACATGTTACGACAAACTTACCACATTATATTATTGAAAACCACATCGGATAAGCCGCTACTGAGATAAGCGTGCATAAACGCACAGACTCAGATAAACATTCTAACAATCCATTTGCGTTGATAAAGGTTCCAATCATATTTTTTCTCATATACCTTCCACAGACAGCGATCCGTTACATTTGCATTATATGTATAGATTTACAGGTATACCAATCGTGTTAGTGGTCGCTCCAATTACATAAACAACCGCATAACGTTTCAATTAGGCAGTCCGAGCCCGAATACGAGGTATATTAAAATTCATCCGGCACACACAGAGCGTTATCTGTCTGTGGCAGTTTTGATACGCAGATAGCATCTGTGGGTCCTCCCTCCGGCTTTGTGCGAGCTGTACGACATCAAACGGTGATCCACCCCCAGTATTTACAAGGAAGCGCTATTTTATTTTTACTTATCACAGCCTTTGAAGCCTCCGCGGCTTGTTGTTTTCGTTGCCGGTTATTTTTGGAACATTGATGTCGTAATTTTAAGGTAATTCAAGCTATTGTTATGTGTTAGTTGAAGTACCTATATTGTCCTGAAACCTTAGAAAATAAGGGTACATACATATTGTGAGGGAGCCGGCGTGATGATGTATTTTCGGGTTCACTTCAGTTCGATGTTACACCGCCTCTTTGCCGCATACTCCATTAATTGCGTAGCTATTATGGTAACGGCGTAAAGTGGGTGTGTGGGTATTACCCATACACCTCTGCCTACCCCTTCGGGGACCCTTGTGGGAAGGGGTGAGGATATGTATGTATGTATTATGGTATTGAAAAAAACCTTAAAGAAAAAAAATTAAGAGAGGGCATAACGAGTTTCCTGTTCGAATTTGGAGCTGCTCGACTGAGGTAGGAACTTATAGAAGTCCGTAGCCATAATTTTTCTGGTTGTGTGCTAGCACAAATGAATAAGGTTTCCAATAATGCGCTCCTTGAAGTGGGGGAGGTTGTTAAAATGTGTTGGCAACAGAGTGTTAGTCCCATTATGCTACCAACACAGTAGGTATAACTCTCTGAACACAGAGTGGCAAGTGGTACTTTGATATCGTGAGCGTAAATAATCTTGTTTGCCACACATATTGTATAAAAACAAACCCTTTCCTAAAGCAAATAAATTTACGAACTACTCAATTTTGCCCTAAAATATTAATAGTACCCCTCGATATCCATTGCACAACGCGTCCACAGACGGAAGGTATAAGTGTCAATCGCCTTATTAGCATAAGACCACCAACGTGTACACACTTGATTGAAACAACTCGGTACTCGATTGAAACAATGCGATCAACGTCATTAAGAGCGCGTGCTGAACGCAGCTGCAACTCTGGATACATTGTAAAGAGTGCTCGAGATGTGCAGGAAGCTTTGTGGAGAACCGTCGAGAGGGTAAACTGTCGGCACGTGCTGCCGCCCGGTGGTCTGACCACCGTGCCTGCACACTCAATAGGTAGTCACTACGAAATTAATTAAGGCTAGTTTGGTCATGAGCGAAATTATTAAGCGAAGAGAGTGTTTTTTTTTTGTTTCTCTCTCGCATGAGTTCCGGGACCTAGGCCTCTATCCAGGCACTTTATTGTGTTAGAGTAGAGAGCCATAATGGATGAGTTGTTCGAATATTCGCTTTCAACAAAAATATTACAGATCTTGACTGTATCAATGACTTTTTCTGAGCTTAAGCACGGTTAATAATTACACTTCGAGCTTTACGGTGAAGGACAATATCCGAAACAGGAGGAAACAAAAAACCTGCATACGTCTAAATAGCAATTGCTATTGGTATATCAGGACTATGTATTCATTTATAGTACTTTAGTTACATGTTTGGCAAATACTTACGCAATGCTTTGATATTGTTGGTGGTAAAAATAATTGCATGTATAAGTGCTTGAGACAAAATCAATAAAATTACGTCCGATACTTGATAAAATAAATAAATAAAATTATAATCCTTTGAAGAAATCATTCAAACCAAAACCTGCATACGTCTGAGAAGAAATTCAAAGGCGTATGTATAGTCGTGCTTGAGTAACGGCGATGGACTCGCCATCTGTCACGTTGGCACCTAATATACCTCTGGCGGAAAGTGGGTGTGTGGGTATTACCTATACACCTCTGCCTACCCCTTCGGGGACCCTTGTGGGAAGGCGTAAGGATATATATATATATATATATATATTAATAAAATCCTCGTTTTATAAGAAACTCTTCTACTCAATAACGCGTCACAATCTTGACCCAAGTTTCGAAAGCTTAATAGTTAAAGGAAATGATGAAATTAAATAGCCTCGTGTGCTCACCATACCTAGAGCAATATTAGTGATATTAATATTATTAATGAACTAAAATATGAGTTTAATGTGTTCTAGTCAACAAAGTCACAGGATGTGTCTAATTAGATTGCTTTAGCAAACTAGTTGAATTGGAATTCCAAAAACAGTTCAATTAATGCAAGAGTTTTGATATAGTTGTCGTCAATATTATGACAATATCGACGGCCTGGTCTAGAGGTTAGAGTTCTTGACTGCGAAAGTTGAGGTCGCGGGTTCGATTCCTGATGGGGGCAGATATTTCTGTGATGAACACGAGTACCTTAGCCCTGGATGTCCTATGGATCTATGTATATATATATCTATATAAGTAAATATACCGTTGTCTAGTCACCGTAATATGTCAATTTGTTTGGAATTACTCCAAGGTAATATTTATTTATTTAATAATCTTAATATGCCGTGCAATTGCCATTATTTTTCAAAATATACAGGAGGCACGGTGTAATACGCCAATTCTCTTCAGGCTCAAAGGTCTTCTTAGCTGCGTCCACATTCCTCAGTCTCTTCATATATGCTGGAGAGTGCTTTCCATTTGATCTACAGAGATAGTTGGAATCATGATATAGGTATTCAAAGTTGAAGAAAAGGGCAAAAAAGGGAAAATTGCATTTTATATGAAAATGAGTTGAAGAATACAAGTAAACTAATATAATGTGTTTTAAATGCGAATGTAAGCTTTCTTGTTTGTTACGCTTTTTTAAGGGTCTTATGCATGCCACTAAGGACATAAGGGCCATCAGGATAATAATTTTTTTGACGAAAGGTCATCCCAAGAAATGAATTATCCGAGGGATAGAAAAATAGTTTTTAGTCCGTAAGCATACCAACTCCTCATACTGCCAATAAAATGCAAAATAAAGCTTGTAAGATTGAAAAAAATACATTCAGACGGACAAAGCCACGGGCCAAAGCTTGTACCTACATTAACTTATAATAATCTTATACGCTTCGAGCCGACTCGCTTAACCACTCAGCTACCGGTGCTTCCATTCGTTTCCAATATTAAAGTACCTTTTACTTAATAAAATGTTGTAGTAAGTTTCTGTATAGTATTGATGATGCTACTGAGGAGCTGCGACATACCGGCTGCCGGTGAATCGCGGGGGTTCCTTCAAAGAGCATATGCATTTATTGACAGAAGAGACTGATAGTTACACAAATATACATTCCTATTTTTCATTACGAACGAATTATTAAATAGAATATATGTTCTTCCCGCAAGGGTAAAAGAATATTCAACATCACATCTTTTAGTCCGAGCTACATTTTGTAAGCTTACGTGATCTGATACGAATCTTTTTTACTTTTCTCAGAACCTATGAACTCGGTCACTCGTAATAGAAAATGGTTCTTATTGGAAAAAGCCTTGTTTACTCTTAAAAACAGATATTGGGAATAGACGTGACCTTCAAATATCTTCAATTGATCAAATCAATCGCAAGTAGGTTACTAACAAGGCGTTTACCAACCTCAATAATTTACGCACTAAGTAACCTTTAATAAATTTCTATATCTTGAGTTTAACTCACTAAAAAAGAACATGAAAAAATTATAACAAAATGCATAAGTGACATATGTCAATGTAAATTGTCAATTTAAAAGCTGGTCGGCCTCATTGATGCAATTCCTTCCATTTGTTTCTGTCCAGCTGTCTCTGGTCTTACTACACGTCACGAAAGACAATTTGCTTCGATCTGATTGATATAATATATTAATCTTGGACTTCTTATTTTTCAGTCCACCTTTCCTTCTTTGATATGCTTATAGGAGCTATCGTGGGTATAAGGAGACACATTATCTTTCCTCTTAGTAACGATAATTTAATATTCAATGCACACATGCGTTCTATATGTGTGTCCCTTAATCCTTGAACCCTTAAAATAAATAAATAATGTTGAATGTTGAATACCTAATCAAGGAGAACGCGATTGGTGTGCCCGCTCTGGAAAAACATACTCGTTAGTCTGTGCTAACAAATCTCTGTATTGAGCCAAGTAGCGGTGGCAACGCAGGGAGCATGCATTTGTTGGGCGCCACGTGATTGTATATAATTTATTGACCGCCGAGCTGGGCCCGAGCTTTTGACTCTATTCAAAACCAACCGTTCTTGGGAAATCGACGACTGTACCAATGAGTTTTTCTAAAAACTTAAGTACAGTGATTAGTCACACCACGAGCTTAACAGTGAAGGAAAACATCTAGAGGAAACCTGCATACGTCTGAGAAGAAATTGAAAGGCGTATGTATAGTCGTGCTGGAGTAACGGCGATGGACTCGCCATCTGTCATGTTGGCACCTAATATACCTCTGGCGGGAAGTGGGTGTGTAGGTATTACCTATACACCTCTCCCTTCCCCTTCGGGGACCCTTGTGGGAAGGCGTGAGGATATATATTATATTATAATTTTTTATGAAATTAGCAATCTTAATTTCGCATGCAACTACTTATTGTACATATGCGGTTTGGAATCGCCCAACAACAAACAACCTCAAAATATGAATATTAGTGACAAAAGAAATACGACAAATAGATTCAAATAAGAGTACGTATGAAATTATTGATGCTCTCCGAACTAGCCTTTGTGGACCAACCTTACGCGGTGGACTTAAGGTACATATTTGTATTTTCGAACTAGTTTTTGTCTCCCTAAGAGGTCTTAAGAGAGGCTGATGCTTATTAGATCTTAAGATTCTAGACCGAGGAGTGTTTCCAGTACACTTTTTATATTCCTTAGTTTCGTAATTCAAGCTCATTGGTGCATATCGCATTTTAAACATTAAGAATCCTGATTCCTGATGATGAGAATTTTCAATGTACCTACATAGTGTCACGTACTTCGACATAACTAAACGACGATAGAATCTATACGCAAGTCTTCGAATTTCTTCTAAAACAAAGGTG
The DNA here is from genome assembly GCA_016069955.1 of Drepana arcuata. Taxonomy (NCBI): domain Eukaryota; kingdom Metazoa; phylum Arthropoda; class Insecta; order Lepidoptera; family Drepanidae; genus Drepana; species Drepana arcuata. The sequence goes on along the minus strand of JACCPG010000521.1, from coordinate 148,672 downwards.
GGTTTTATGAAGTCTTATATTTGTATGAGATTTTGTTAAATCTTTTGAGAAACAGCCCGAAGAAATGGTTCTTTGATCTTGACTACATTAAAATCGATTTGCATGATAAAGGTCGCTTTAAATCACCGCACAGGTGTTATGAACATGCATTTAAATGTATATTAATATGATATACAATGAAATGACAACAAAAAATGCAATTGTGGCCAGATACCTGTCGGTGCAACCAAATCTCTTTAGAATCAACATAATAAAAATGATGTTATAAATGCGTGAATGTGTTTGAGGGAGGCAAGAGCATCGTATTTCAAAACAACGAATTTGATATCTCAATTTTTCGCATGTTTTACGTTCGTGAAGTTGTGTGGGAATATTTTTATCAATTTATGATGATGTAAAATATTATGATTACAGATATTTGTTTGCGTAATATTCGCCATAATCGCGTCGTACTTGGCGGACGACGCCGCGGTGTCAGACGAGTTTCACTTTGACTTAATAAACTTTGTATTCCCATCCGGGAAAACACGCCCCACTATTCTCACTTATAGCTTATAGACTTCCACAAAAGTGGAAGGCTCCACGTTTACACTATAACATTTACAGAATCAGTGTTTACCGATATTACTTGTTATCGATACACACTGATTACCTATGAGTGCACGCGTACGTTATTAAGACTTGGGTCATTCTCCCCGCATCCCGAAGTCCCTTCGAGTAGAAATTGGTGGGGCGCGTCTTCTTCTTTCCACGAAGGCATTAGTGGAAGGATGTATACTAACACTATAAACTATCTATAAGTGTGGATGTCACTATCTATATTTATAACAGCCTAGGTCCCCCAGCTGATAGCATGCTCGGTAAGGTTACCGAACAACAGAACCCACACGGACAGCTGCATCTCCCAGAAGGTGCGATCGTGGACCATTTGTTTCAAAAGCTCTATCAAAATGAGTTCGAAAAGGTCCTCCTTGTAGTTCGAAAATATAGTCTTCACGCCATCTCACAAGGGTCCCGGGGAAGAAAGATGTGTGTAGTATACACACAACAACTTTTTACCAGAGATATATTTCAGGTGCTAACGTGACAGACAGACAGACAGTACCTAGGTCAAATCGATCGGACGGGACGTCAAGAGTACTCGAAACCGACGAGCATGTATGAAGAGACTGATGAATGTGGACGAAGCGATAGAGGTATGTAAGTCTAGGGAGAACTGGCGCTCTATACTCTCTGCCTACACCGTTAGGGACTTGGCGTGATGATATGTATTATGTACGTATGTACGTGACAGATGGTGAGTAAATCATATGGCAATACTATACATTCCTTCAAGTCTACGCTTGAGATCCCTCGGCTGTGTTGTGTTGTGAAGTTCCCAAACAAATGATTGAAGCGAAGACTAGTATCAGGCACACGCGTCGAAAAAATAAATCACATATTCTTTTTACGACGCCCACCATTAATAAAACTCTTTAAAATATATTTAATAATGTCCACAAAGGTAAGGAGCACAATGCTCGAACCATAAAGGGGCAGCATTTATTATAGCGACAATATATCGAATACAAAAAGATATTGTGACAAAGACGAGTACTTTTTAATAATATTGTCATTTCTCAGCAGCAGTGGACTCTTTCAAAAAGCCATAACGCAATAATTTATTTCTTTATAAGAGTTTTTTTAACTGTGGGAGAGATGTGCGGGCGGGGCGGGCCAGGTGAGCGCGGGCTAGCGTTGTACTCTATGCCTCACACGCACTCCGGAGGCTTTGCATTCAAATTACATTTGGATGATTTCAATAACACGTGGGCCTACGCTTCTCTTTAATGTATTCGCTCTAAATGAATTGAAGAACCTCTGTCGGTGTGAAACAAGATTTGCTTTGTTGCGCAAAAAATTAAAGACAGTCTTTATAGGTTTCGACGAGACGGGGTTGACATTGGAGCCACAATAAAATCGATGAATTATTTAAGGGGCAGACGTAGTAACTCATAGCGGGCGAGTTAAGGGCGAGCCTATTGTGCGTACGACAGTGTTTGCACAGGTAGGCGCGCAGTGGGCCGTCACACAAATCATGAGATTCATGAGCTATCAATAAGAGCGCGACATTGATTCTCTCATTATTATTTAAATGAGATCCAAATTCGCTTTGTTACAATGCACCCATACAATGAGTAGAGAAAGCGTGTATCTTACGAAACTTTACGACGTGTATAAACAATTAGAATGCATTGGCACCATGTGCCATTATTAAATAGTTTTCAAAATTATTAATGAGTAATGAGAACATTAATGAATCTAGATAATTCTTATGTCTCAATAAAGTATCTAACTTCTAATTTCACATGGAAAATATTAACTTCTAGCTATGCCTTTAAGTTTCATACGCATTCAATATATTTACGGTATTTAAAAATCGAAAGATCAAAAGAGCCGTGGTGGCCGAGTGGTTCGAGCAGTCGCCTGCGACGCAAAGGTCGCAAGTTCGAATCCCGACTGTACCAATGAGTTTTTCTGAACTTAAGTACAGTGATTAGTCACACCACGAGCTTTACGGTGAAGGAAAACATCGAGAGGAAACCTGCATACTTCTGAGAAGAAATTCAAAGGCGTATGTATAGTCGTGCTTGAGTAACTGTCACGTTGGCACCTAATATACCTCTGGCGGAAAGTGGGTGTTTGGGTATTACCTATACACCTCTGCCTACCCCTTCGGGGACCCTTGTGGGAAGGCGTGAGGATATATTTATTATTTAAAAATCGCTGAAAGAAAACATCGAGAGGAAACCTGCAGACGGTTGAGAAGAAATTCAAACGCAAAACGCTTAAAAAGACTCGCTACTTGTCACTTTGGCACTAAGAATATATCTCTGGCGGAAAGTATGTGTGTGGGAGAGGTGTATAGTTATATTATACACCTCTGTATTAATATATATTATTAATAAAACACATAGGCTTCTATAATAAGCGGACTATGTAGTTCAAGAAGATTCAAATCGAATTAGTGGTTCCAACGATCAGTGTGTTCAAACGAGCAAACTGCCTCTTTATAATAATTAGTATACAATTTGTATTAAGTATAAACGAAATATTATTTTGGTCCTTCGAGCTTGTGATCAGTGATCGTTCTTAACACGTTCAGTACTTAGCCTTGTGACGTCAGAATTTAAGAGCGGGTAGGTATCTATTAGATTTGACCAATGATATGTCCTAATTTGACAATAGAACGAAAACTAGATCATTGACCTCAACTGAGAGTTGTGGTAGATACAGGTAGGTCAAGCACAGGTAGTCTTCAAGGTACTACGCTTTCCGGGAAGCAAGTCGTCAGACGACGAGACACCCCGCAGGGACGGTAGCGCACGGGCGGTCTTCCCCTTAATTAATTTTAAACTATTATTGTATTGAGCCTTGGTGGCCAAGTGGTTCAAGTAGTTTGAAATGCAAATACTGCGAGTTCGAATCCTAAATGTACAAATAAGTATAGTTATTTATAACACCACGTGCTGTGCAGTTAAGGAAATATCGTGAGGAAATGTATACGTTTGGGAATACAATGTATGTATCGTATTTCAAAAACGGCGTTGAACTCAGCTTCTGTCTCGTTGTCACCTAAATTTGAGGTGGACAGGGGTGGTATACCTCTGCCTGCCCCTCCGAGGACCCATGTGGTAAGGGATGAAGATATAACTTGAATAAACCTAATACGTACCTTAATGAAGCCTACATAAAGCACATTTTTCGTCGTAAATGTAAGCCTATATCTGCTTAATTACTAACTACTGTGCTTTATTATACCATCCTTGTCACAAGGCCGTTAAGATAGTAATCGACTTCCGAACGCATCTCCGCTTCATTCGTTGTTTATATTAATAAGGCTAATTATATTTATCCAGCTGAGAAGGCCAGTAGCCGCGTATTAAATAATGTATGAATAGCTTATACGGCATGACAGCTCTTTAAAAAGAAGGAAAAGTAGAGGGAAAAGAGTGAGAGAAGAATTTACACGAGTGAGGGCGAAAAGACCTTAACGTCTTGGGAGGTCAAAGATATTGCACTGGAAAGAGTTGCATCAAAGATTCCACTTCTAATTTCATGTATGTCCGTCTAGAGTCAGGTTACATATTAGGCGTTGACGGTTGAAGCTCTAGGGCCATGAAGTAGCTTAAATTAAAGCTTTTTTTTTATGAGGTCTTCGTCTAATCGAGTCTTTGACCTGTGCTGCTACTCTTCTTGGCATGTTGCCGCGGTATACCGATTTGGTAAAACAATTTTATCTGTAAGCAGGTATGTATGTGTTTTACAATTTTTTTTTGTAAATACTGTTAATTGTTGTAGTTGTAAATTAAATGTATTTTATGATGATGACTGAGTAATAAAATTTAATTTATATTTGGTGGCAAATAAGCAAGATTAAATCGTGTTTAATCTCTACGTAATAGCTATATAATGCTCTGGACCGCCGGATGTTATGGATTAAAAACAATAATGTTAGTTTATATAAATACGTTAATGGTTTAGGTGCAATTAATGAAACCGGTACCTTGGCTTGTTATATTATTTTCAATGTTATTGTACGGACTATATTAACATTAACTAAGGTAGAATATTTGTTTTTTTTTCACAATTGTTTAAGTATTTTAACCGACTTGATAAAGGGAGAGGTTTCTCAATTCGACCGTATATTTTTTTTATAACAGTCAACAGATCACTGTAAATGTATTAATTAAATGCCGTGGTGGTCGAGTGATTGTACTGTACCAATGAGTTTATCTGAAATTAAGTACATTGATTAGTCACACGAGTTTTGGTGGTGAAGGAAAACATCGGGAGAAGCAATTCAACACAACAAAAATGGTATTATTCGGCTACGGACTTCTATAAGGTGGTCATGCCCAAGTCGGGCAGCTCCAAATGCGAACGGGAAACCCGCCCTACCTCACTTTTTAAACGTTTCTTTTATCATCAGTAATGTATTTGTAACCCGACTATATTAACCTTTTATGAACGCCTAGTCAGTGCCTCTTTGTAAAGAGGTTACACGGTCCCACCCCCCAGTCCGTGTCCCATGTCTGATCACTGATGAGCCGCTACTAATTACCCTCCCCAAACATGGGATGCATGTAATTTGCGTTTTATTACCCTACTGGTTAGTGCTGGTATGAGTTTAATGGGATTTGCCATCGCGTTTATACGTAATGTAGTTGGTAGGCATAAGAGTCGTATGGTGATGTTGAGAGGTACGTATTCCACAGTGCTCATCCAAGTGAATGACATACCAGGAATATCTGATAAAACTTTGCTTTTCTCTCACTCTCATAAATCAATGATTGAACTAATTCGCCCAGTTTTACAAGCAATAATATGAACTGTTATAAAAGGATGCGCTGCATCGCTGCGTTCGCTCTTTTTACTTTTCTGAGTACCTTACCATAAAGTCCTATTAATTATTGTTAGTAATACATATATGTACCTCTATAGAGTGTTTTGTGAGATTTAAATTAGTCTCAATACAGAACTCAACTAAACACGTTGTTTCCTTGCAATAAATACTGGGCTAGCCAATTATCAACCCTATCCTGTTCCCAATAAGATTAATGGAAGGGTGACTTAAAAAAAAACCAAGGTAGCCGAGTTGTTTGATTAGACGTAAGATGCAATGAGACTTTCTGCCTTTATATATTTCTTCACCCGTAACCACAAGAGTTCCTTAAGGAGTCACTTTACGCTGTATATATGACTTCTATAAGGTGGAGGTCCTGCCAAAGTCGGGCAGCTCCGAATTCGAACGGTAAACCCGTTATGCCATACCTCTCTTCTTTTCTTTCTCACTTCTCTCTTTCTCTTTAAAATATCAGACGTATGATGCTTTTCTCAATATGCTCTGTTCACTGCGAGGAGTGATCACTTCGTGGAGTGATCAATCATTATACTTAGATTTTTTTTATAGTGCCCTCACATGACTATTGTAGTTTTAAATACATAGCTTATCAGTTGCACGAGCAACTGATAACATCAGATCGCATCGAATTTGTGACGTTGTTAATTATCCTTATCAATTCTGTGGAGAATTTACTGCTCAATAAGTAACGAAGGAACGATTTTCTCACAATTAAATGACACATAAAATTGAAATCACAATTACAACATCGCGCCCGAACGATTACGAAGTGGCATCATAATCTTTGTCAACGAATTAAACTCTGACCGAATTATCGTCGCGTTCACATCGTTATATTATCTAATATTGCAATAAATATGTCGGTGTTTTTGTGTTGTGGCTTGTTTGGTAACACCGGGGCTCGTAGCGAATGGTAATGGACGGAGCGAGGACTGGCAACTTTGGGGATGGGCTACTTGTGTGGCGCACTCGTACCAATTTTTTGCATATTATTTGTAATAGTAGCGCAATTGTTTTGTGTTTTTAACTCCGTTGCGCCTGGCTGCGAAGTCGGAAAGTCAGTTTTGCGGAAAATTGACCATTTGTGCGAATAATTAAGTTAGTTTTAGTCAGATTAGCATTGTGCAGATTAAATTCTGAAAAATGCGTCTGCTACCTGCCACATCATAAATATTGTTAGGGTTGGCAATCGATGTAAAACCTGGCCGTTATAAATAAGTATGGTAATTTTTACCTTAAAAAAATTACAAAGCAATAGGTATTCTATTCTATATTCATAAATAAACTACAATTTGACCTACTTGAACTCTAAAGAGCTGCTCCGTTTACTGTTCTTTTTATCTCGCGTCTTTCTATCAGGGCCCGTCTGATGATAAGCCTAATGACTAATGACTGTTAAGTTCAGAAAAACTGGTTGGTACAGTCGGGATTTGAACTTGCGATCGTCGTAGGCAACTAATCGAACCACTCGGCCACCACGGCTATTATATCAAACTATAACGTTACAATATTATTTTATACCTAATAATCTTTATCTGAATATGTAATTATAAGCAGTAAAAATTGCAAATACTTTCTTTATATAAAAAACAAGCTAAAAACATTTAACACATTGTTGAGATCAAGTGTGTATCCACTGGCAGATAAGCTATTTATATTTGTGGATCCTTTGAAAACACTACAATAGTCAACAACAATGTACCGCCAAACAAATGTAAATAAAGTAATCTTCTGCTAACTAAAATAAATAAATATCTCCATCGTAGCCCACTGTGTTGCTAACTACACTGTATTGCCACCGAGTTACAAAGGAAAGCAATAAATTCTAATACAATACATTGTCACCGCATTTGCTATGCAATTGATGAGAAATTGTATAATAGCTTGGTATATTATGTATGAATAGGCGTGAATTTGGTAGAATTGGGAAATAATCGCAACTAGGGTACAAAATATTAACGTTGCTTTATGGAGTTATTCCCGACGTGTGTACCTTTTCAGGCTTCGAACTGATTGAAGCTGCGCTATGCTGGCAGTGGTGTTCGTTCTTATGCCTGTGAACGCTAAAAGCCTTTAAAACCTCTGTAGCTAGTGATGTAGTTACTATCATGGTTATTACAACAGCATATCACCTGGTAGGTAGGTATATACATATTTTTAAATATATTATTCCTCCTTGACGGAGAAAGCTCGTGGTATGACGTATCATTTTACGACGTATTTTGAACCGGAGAGGTCTATACATACAGCAGTGGGTGCATGTGAGCTGAAAATGATGATGATGATGATGATACTAACACTTTGCTGACGGCTTTAGAAATGGAAAGGAATTTATACACTCGCCTTTTATATAATAGGGCCATATTAGGGATGCAACGCGATCGATATACCTAATATTGCTAAGACATTCAGGTCATGAAGACTGATCGGGCCATATTTTATGGCTGTTTGTGAAAAATATTCGTGAAAGTGAACCGAGCAAGCTGTCGATGGGACAGAACAATAATTGAAAGTCATAATTGTTTGGTCTCTCATAGCTATTAAAGGATCATTAGCTCGCCACTCCATACCATACCTGGCCATACATTATCTTGTCAAAATATTTCGTTGAAACCGATTTGGATCGTTTTTTGTTTGAAATATTTTCGTGAATTTGCTCGATTGTTGGCCACAATACCAGTGACATCTCAATATCGGTCACAATGGGAATCATTTGTCATTGTCCATTAAACCCCTATTGTTAGATAATATTATAAAATATTAACTATCCAGTGTTGGACACTAACCAAAAATAAGGGATGCTTGTATGTAATTTATTGCATAAGGTACGCTCAGTATTACTGGCAGCACATCATTGATACTAACAAATATTTGTTCTCGATTTGAAAGTGTATGACACATCATACATATATATGTTAATCACATTATATATACTTGAAAACGCGAGCAGCATCATTCTGTAAGACCACATTACACCAAATATAATCATAATTTATTTTATTATTATAAGTATAGTATTATTTGAATAGGCATTCCTTATTATTGGTTAGTTCGAAATACGAAATTCAGTCAAATACTCCTTTGAAACTTGACCCATACCAGGGTATATGTTAAGCCGGTATAAATAAAAAAAAAAAAATTTTTATTTGTCTTAATTAATCTCTATAAAAAATAAATAGCCAGTTACTTATTGCTGCCGATGTATGTATGTACCTATATATTCGCAAAGATAAACATTTACTTAGTAAACGTAAGAAAACAAGCGAAAGAAGCATAAACGAATATAGCGTGAAATAAAAATCGCATTGTAATCCGGTATTGGCTATAGATAAGGAGCGCTTGTGACAAGGCAAGAATTATGTGCTCCAGAGGGCTATTTTTCTTTCCCGGGATTTATTCTCGTAATTTATAGAGGATCCGCTTGTATCTGGGCTAACCCGCCGCTGGGTCTTGCAGGCCGCAATTAACTCTAGCCTCCTCTTCTAATTAAGATTGTAACGCTTTGTGTCATGTGTCAAATTTAGAGCTTATTTTAGTGTTAACGTGTCAAGCTATTTGTTTGATGTAGGGCTGTCTTTGGTAGCTGACTCGATGTGTGTGCGTTTAGGAAACCAGTAAACCTTTTAGAAACGAGATTTAAAGACACATTAAGCCTTTATGTTCTTGTCGTATGAATTGACTACATCTCTCTTATTTGTACCTATATTTCCAGTGAAAACACTTCTAGAAGATATTGTAATAATTAAAGCTTTATGTACCAAAAGATCAACAGGCAAATGATATCTTTAGAAACGGCCGAAATAAATTAGGAATACAAACATCGATGGATTCACGGAAACACAAGCAGCGTCGTTTGTACGTGAGTAATAATCGTAAATGTAAAACTGAATGACACTCCACGATTCGCCCAATCTCGACATCAATCGAGCGTTTAGTCTGCGGTAATTTGACACGCAAAATTTTTGTCGAACGTGCTTCGCCATGAATTGTCGGTGACAAAAGTGTCTGTCGCTGCGAAGCGTCGAGAGTCAGCTTAATACCAGCCCCCACCCCCGGCCACAGTCGTAAATTTAGGGTTTCATAAAACCAGATCCGAGATAAGACACAGTGCGGAGCGTCCCGGATCAAATGCGAGCCTCCGATCCCGCACCACGCTGATAGACAATAAAAATAACGCAGGCGCATCTGCGTCCACTGTTCAACAGCGCCATGAAATTTGTCGTGTTTACATCAAATACACCCCGAAGATAGTGATCGAGGATTCGCCTCAGAATGTCATTTTCGCCAGGAGTACTCGTCGCTGCGGCGACTTGAAACCACAAAAAAAAGTAAGCTGTCATAGAAGCAACAATAGCGCATTATGATTTTAACAGTTTTTCAATTGCTTCACTAGTGCGAGGCGTGTATTATTCCTTTCACCCAGTGTAAGGGTATTTGGGCGCCTTTGTGGCTCTGTATTGACAAATATGTAAGATTTACTCTTAAAGCAAAAATAAATGGAGGATTAGGATGGCCAACTTTTTCTTCACGTTCTTTTGAGATGGATGGCGCCTCTAGTCCGATATTGCATTATTGGTATAGTCGGCGCGCTTGGCACTCTTGGAAGTATTGTAAATAGATCAAGTGGAAATTCCAATACTGCAATGCAAAGGAAAGCGAACATTGCGTAACTATGCACAATAATAGACAAATACAAAGAATGGGCTGAATTCAAATGGATTTTAAATTTAGAATTGTGTACTTTGTTCTATTATATTGCATTGAGACACGTGCCTGTCGATGTTTACTGGGTCTGTTAATGGTATCTTCCAAACACGAGCATAATGTACATCATATGATGTTCTATGTATGTAGGAGCGAGTTGTAGGCATTACTACGTGTCAGGGACATATATTTAAAGCTTCAGTAGATAGGGGTGCAATAATTTTGACAATGACTAGCAGCCTTACCCGAACGAGGCGTAGGCGCGGGGCGGGCGGTTCGCGGGGGGCAATCTGCGCACTAAATCACGCTACGAATAAAATTTATGGCGCCGAGATAAAAACTCGCAGCTTTTCTCTTTTACGTTCCTTCCCCCAGGCCCCTCGCCGCGCGCCCCCCTCACCCCGCACGGAAAATCCATAGGGATTTTTCCAAGTGTTCGGGCGACGGCGTGTGTGGGGTCGAAACGATTTTGTTTTATGCTTATTGTCGGTTGCGATGTTTTGTTTGCTAAGTTGCACTGATAAGGAATAGGTACGGATATCGTCTGCTCAGCAGAAACACAAATAAGTTGCGTGTCTCTGTAACTTCACTGAGTGTGTCTCGTCGGTGCTTTGCGCCCCAGACGGGTGTAAGAAATCGAATTGTTATTCACTTAATTATGACAGTATAGAGAAAGTGGTCTTCTTCTTCTGCGTCATGTTAGCTTATTCTTTTGCATGGATCTTTTCCAATGTAGGTATTGTGAAACTATTAATAAAATATTTAATTTCGAACTTAGACAGAAAAAATAGAGCACAACTTCACCTTAGCGATAAGTACAGACATCTTTCGCTTCATCCATCTCCATCCATATTCATAATGATTCGTACACCCACCGCTTTCGAGTGATCTTGACGGTTGACGGAAAGAACAAAAGTAGTTGAGGTTTGATATTTCAACGTATGTTTTCATTCGCATGTTCAGTTTTTTCTGACAGCCATATCGGACTTAGCTTGATCGAGAGAAATCTAAGGCTCCAGGCACAAAGTAAAGTTAAGTTACATATGCATATAGCCCGTGTCATAATCCCTTCACTGTACTGTAGGATATAAGCGATCCATCATGTGAAGTTGGGCCACGTGAACGAGTCATTGTTTCGCTCAAACAGAAGCCTACGTCACAGCTCGAGCGGTTATCGCAACTAATACCAAGCGTTCCTCGCTATTTATTGTGCCCTAGTACTTTGACCGCTTAATACTCACTCTATTTAAAAAAATATATTACGACATAAGTATCCAATATCCCTGGAGTCATTTAAGGTAAGTTTTTTTTATAATATCTTCACGTCTAATATCATTATCTTTTCGCCGGAGATATATTAAGATACCAGTTGTGCCCGCGACTTCGCCCGCGTGGAATTTAACAAAAAGTTATTGTTTAGTTTCTAGACATCTGCCATTTAAAGTCCCGTCAAAATCTGTTCAGCCAATTAAGAGATTAGCCGGAACAAACTGACGGACAGGCAGACAAAAAAATTGGTATCACGAACAGACACTCCAATTTTATGTATTTGTATATATGAACATGAGAGATACATAGCGTCTAAGAATCAATTTTCAGACGCATGCGGTTTCTTTACACTATAATATCTGGTGTAAAATCACTGTAGTGATATACCTAGGATATACCTAGTTATATATATATTATTATTATTATATAGGTACATTTTATCACGCCAAGTATTTCATAATTTAAATAGAACAAGAATCAAATACATCTTAATATATTTCACTTAAAAATTATCAACTCGTACAACGCGACTTGTTGTCCGAAATGTTTCATTAAAAAACCCCGAGAAAACATTAACGAATTTTGACATAAAAAACAACTTTATCTGATTAGTAATAGCGAGCAGATTTATAATCCAGTTGGCTTTTAACCCTTTTGGCTGTGTATTAAGTTGGTAAATAAGGACTTTGATCGCTTGGGTACAGACGGAGCCAGTTTAAATCGTGTTTGTTATCTGCAACTGTGGCGTGATTGGTGTTATTGTATGTGGGTACTTACTTTTAAAGTTCTCTAGTTGTGCCCTGAGGTTTCACCCGCTTGAAATGTGATTTTAAAGGCTTTTTTTCAGAAAGAAAACATAATCTATATGTAAATCTATCCTTGTGCCAAATCTCATCCAATTCAGTTAAGTAGTTGTTGCTTGAAAAGATCCTCACAAACTTTCCCATTTATAATATTGGTAGGATATAGGTATTAAGTAGGTACTAACCGTTTTGTTAAGAAAAGTTAGTTCACAAATGCTACTCGGTTGAATGTCAGGGTTCAATGTCAACCAAGACTTATATAAGTCTTGGCTATATTTTGTAATTGTTTGATACAAATTAAATAGACATTGGAAAACTTGTTGTTTGTGAGCCAGAGCCGTGTTGGCCGGGTGGCTTGTGTATGCAATTGTAACGTTAGCTAATAGCTTTAAATCCCAGCGAAATTCGAAACAATTTGAAAATTTGAAATTCGAAACAATTTGAAAAAATTTGAACAGCAAAAAAAAATTAAACAAAAGAATTTCATCTGAATTTATATCATCGTAAGGGTGTGAAGATATGTGTTTGACACTCACAACGCGTGTTACTTTGGTGGATTTGTGGACAAAGCATCGCTGTAGGTACTGCATGAGCTTATGATGTATATTTTCAATGGATATTTTTATATAAATCCTCACGCCTTCCCACAAGGGTCCCCGAAGGGGAACCCTTGTGGGAAGGCGTGAGGATATTATTATTATATATAGATTTGTTTGTGAAAATCTACAATGGACTCTAATATCCGCTTGAAAAGGTTACCCAGCAAAATTGGGTATCTTTATATTAACTATGTACTTGAAGCGTGCATATATAGCATTTCATTGTGCAGGACCATAAGACCGAAAGGCATTTCATGGTAATAACGTACGAAATATAAGCAGATGCAACAAAATTCCCGGTACCATTTAGGTGTACATGCGTACGGGGTTTAAATCCGCGACTACACACACAAAACATGACATCCAAGGACGAAACCGCGATTGTCTTACTTATCAGTACTCAATCAGTGTTTACAATATTATGGCAGCGTGCTCCACGTCAAAATAATGTCCCTATTAGAGGACAAAGCGAGATTTTCAAAGAATCACAAGCAAAAAAATGACAAAAATATCCACGTCGGGCGCAGAGATTACTTGAGAGCAATGCCATCTGTGGATATTATTGAGACCGTCTCACGCGAGATAGCTTATCGGCCCATCTCGGCTCCGATTCTCTGAAGAAAAAGCAAGAGAAAAGGCTCCTATTTATAGATGAGGAGTCCATACAGCACGCCACAATCGCATTAGCTCGCACACAGCCGGCCGAACACCACGATGATTTGAATTTCCATTGTTTATGGTGGCAGACATGTGTCAAAGTTCGATTGGAATTTAAATTCGGCTCCTTTGTTATTTTTTCTTTTTTGTCGAGTTGTAAACACGGCGCAGTGATGTTCCAATTTGGTTACCAGACTTTACTGATGGCTTGTATCTATGACTTCTCTTTTGACGTTGGTATGCGATATGAATAATTACAAATCACGGTCAAAATGATCCCAAACGCGCCGCCTTGTACCTATGGGTATGTTAGGTTAACGTAACAAATAATTACGGTTTTAGTAACGTGCTTGAGTAACGGTGATAAGCTCATCATCTGTCACATTGGCACTTAAATTATATCTCTGGCGGAAAGTGGGTACCTATGTGGGTACTACCTACACACTACTGCCTACCCCTCTCGGGAACTGTTTTGGAAGGCGTGAATTTATGTATTTACATACTATAAAATTTTCTTAATTGTTTTTATTTCTAAACTTTATATATATATATATATATAGGTATGTAGATTGAGCACCAACTGCAAAATTACCGAATCCAAGTCGGTTAAACAGGGGGACACAAAGCGACTGCCATTTTGTTCCGACACTTTTCAAAATTGGAACGTGACGGTTGCAAGCGCTCTCCAACCAGAGACAATGACATGAAAAGGAAAAATGTAAACAGACCTATTTTAAATAGGCGTATTGCGGCGACTAATATTTTAAAAGGTAAATCAGCAGCGCGGGACTTTGAACGTTATTTACTAGCTACCGGTATTGCGATATGAGCTACAATGGCATGTAATAAAAATGGAATGTAAGTCATTTCGAATTTCGGGGGGTTAATTTAAAAATGCGTTCTTGAACCCTTTCAGAGGCATTGTATCTTTGTGCGCTTTGTACCAGAGATGGTTTATCTGAGTCGCGAGGTACATAAGTGCTGTTTTTTCATTTCGTAATGCTTTTACATTTGAAAGGGGTTAAATGTTATTCAGACTGGCTGCCCGCTTAGAAAATGTGTGGGTGTCATGGGGACCGGGAAATAGATTTCTGCTAACGCGGTTTTTGGTACAAAAGCTATTCATTGCGCTGTTTGTTATGTACTACGTAGATACAGAACACTCTGTATACTTTATACAATTAAATGTATTATAGTTAAATAGCTATACATATGAGCCGTGGTGGCCGAGTGGTTCGAGCAGTTGCCTGCGATACAAAGATCGCCAGTTCGAATCCCTGCTGTACCAATGAGTTTTTCTGAACTGAAGTACAGTGATTAGTCACACCACAAGCTTTACGGTGAAGGAAAACATCGAGAGGAAACCTATATACGTCTGAGAAGAAATTCAAAGGCGTATGTATAGTCGTGCTTGAGTAACGGCGATGGACTCGTCATCTGTCACGTTGGCACCTAATATACCTCTGGCGGAAAGTGGGTGTGTGGGTATTACCTATACACCTCTGCCTACCCCTTCGGGTACCCTTGTGGGAAGGCGTGAGTATATATTATATTATTATTTTATTATATTATTATTTCCCCAACGTGACGACAGGCTTTGCCTAGTGTGGGGGTTATAAAACTGTAATTTGTAAAAACAGTTTGGAAAATAAATTATTATTATTATTATTATATATAGATATGTATTGTGAAAGACCAGCTTTGGTGACCTAATACAGCAGTGTCATTAGCCATTAACGCCCGACACTAGAGATAGTGTTGTACCTGACAGATTTATAGCGCGCGGGTGTATGGTATAAATCACAGAGGGTGCCTTAGATGCAGGCAGCGCAAGCACTAGAAACTAGAGACTGACTTTTGTTCTTGACTGTACACGAACATATATATGTCCATGCATGTAAGTATATTCGCTGGAGAAGGCATAAGTGTAACATGCATTCTCTTTTGTCAGTATATTTAGGTGCCAACGTGACAGATGGCGGGTCTATAGACGTTACCCTAGTATGACTATACATTCGCCATTGAATTGCTTCTCAGAAGTATGCAGGTTTCTTCTCGATGTTTTCCTCTTTTTTTTTATACCACATGGGTGGCAAACTAGCATGCGGGCCGCCTGATGGTAAGCGGTTACCGCCGCCTATGGACGCTTGCAACACCAGGGGTATCTATCGCGCGCTGGCGACCCTGCAGGAATCCTTTAACGCCCTCCTTGAAGAACTCCATGCTGTACTTTCCAGGGAAAACCTCAACGGGGAGCTCATTCCACAACCTGAGCGTTCGCGGAAGAAATCTCCTTTGGAAGCGCACAGTACGAGACCTTTGTTCCTTCACGGTAAAGCTAGGGGTGTGACTAACCACTGTACTTAAGTTTAGAAAAACTCATTGATACAGTCGGGAACATATATATCTCCACGCAGTTGAGTATCTTCGCTGGAAAAGGCATAAGTGTATTAACACTCTCTTTTTGATACTGTGTTTAGGTGCCAACGAGATAGATGGCGAGTCCGGCGACATTTCTCATGCGACTATAGAAGCGTCTTTGAATTTCTTCTCAAACTAGGTTTCCTCTCGATGTTTTCACCGTAAATCTCGAGGTGCGACTCTGTGTCACTGTGCATAACTTAAGAAAAAAACTCTTTAGTACGGGAAGTCATTAGGATTTGAACGTGCAATCTTTGCTGTACGGGCGACTCCTCTCGTCTTCCTTCACCGTAAAACTTGTAGTGTGATGAAACTTCGAAGCTTGGAACCTACTTAAGCTTAGTAACGACTTATTTGTTAAGATCACCGTGATCTCAAGTTTAAATCCTGATTCTATCAATGAGTCTTTCTGAGCTTCAGTACAGTAGACAATTAGTTGCACGACGAACTTTACGGAGAAGGAAAACATCGAGAGGAAACCTGCATACGTTTGAGAAGAAATTCTAAGACATAGTCGTGTTTGAGTCAGTGCGATGAACTCGCCATTTGTCACATTGGCACCTTAAATATATATCCGGCGAAAACTAGGTGTATGGGTACTACCTACACACCTCAGTTTCCCCCTTTGGGGACTCTTGAGGGAAGGCGTGAACATGTAATTTTTCTACATCTCGTCACGATGGTAACGCCAGGACTTTTTGTATTAAAGGTCGCGACTTCAATTCCCGACGGCTTCAAATATGTTGCTGACGTTGTTTTTCTTGCTGTGACTAAGAATAGGTAATGTATGTTTATGTCAAGAGTACCCGAAAGAAACAAGCGTGTATGAACGTGGATGAAGCGAAAGAAGTTGATAAGTGTAGATACAACTGGCGCTCTATTCTCTATGCCTATTAAGTGATGATGTCAAAGACGATATTAATACAAATGTATATTTATTGTTTTAGGAATATAGGTATGAATTAATATAAATAATAATAATATATCCTCACGCCTTCCCACAAGGATCCCCGAAGGGGTAGGCAGAGGTGTATAGCTAATACCCACACACCCACTTTCCGCCAGAGGTATATTAGGTGCCAACGTGACAGATGGCGAGTCCATCGCCGTTACTCAAGCACGACTATACATACGCCTTTTGAATTTCTTCTCAGACGTATGCAGGTTTCCTCTCGATGTTTTCCTTCACCGTAGTGAAGGTAAATTAGGTATGAATTAATTGAATTGAATTTTTCAGCTACACTATATATTCTTTACAAATAAATTCTGTTCATTATTTTTAAATAACCAGTCAGCAGAGTCAGCTTAGGTATCTATATCAAGCTTACAAACTCTAAATTTCAACTTCTTACATATGAAAGACATTAAAATTAATGTCTCACTCATTTTCATTATAAATCGTAAATAATAGATATCAATGTTTATAGTGATGTAAGGAACAATATCGTTAGGCAAATAATATTAACGCTAAGCCATTAAAAGGGGCATTCTTGTCTATGTACCTATAGTCATAATGATAATATGAATTGAGGAAGTTCATAGACATAGTAAAGTAGAAGATACATCCATTATAGAAATCTCTACGAATATTCTCCATAATAACCCTTACTTAATTCACTTGGTCTTGGCCTGTGAATGGCATTTAATACTAGCCCTAGCTGAAAGTAAAGAATAAATAAAAAGAAAAAGAAAAATAAAAATAAACAGCAAATGTATTTGTTATTGAAATCGTAACATGTTTACAAAACCTATTGCTCGATTTGAATGTGGGTGCACGTCGCACTAGTCATGTAAGGGATTCTTTTACATGCATATTTTGTATCTACTAAATGGTGTATAAGTACATAATATATAGATATATGAAGGAGCGTTAGCGAAGTAAGCGAGGAAAATATCATCTGTCGGTTGTCAGGGAGCATAACAAAATACAAGAATGCGTCTAGAGCGCGGTCCGCCATCCATCACCCGAGGCGCTCGCAGCCGCGCGCCGACTGACGCACACGAGCGCAGCGCCCGCCCAAAAAGAGAAAAAGAAAATGTGAAAGAGTACACTCCCACCGACTAGTCCCGCCCTCGGCAGCCGCCCGCCGCGCGCCAGCCAATCAGCGGCCGGCAACACCGAGCGGCCCCGACAGTGCACGACCGCGCCCGACTGCGCGCGCGACCAACAAAAACTTACACGACTGCTTTAGTGTCGGGTTGCGTCCCATAGACGCCGCATCACGTGCCGCGCACTACGCCGGCCCCGCAGCTGCGCTTGCGCTCTCTGTTTTTGTTCATACAAACTTAATTCGTAACTGTGTCCTGTGATAACATATTAATCAATGAACATGCAAACGGAATGGAGCTCATGATTTCAGTGTGTTTTGATCTCTGCCCAGTATTTACAGTGATACATAGTGATAGTGATCTACATTGTGATAAGCATCTGATAAGGACACTCGAGGTATTTCATAGTTTTCTTTATTCGATTAGTTTTTTGTAAGGCTCAGGATAGTACATTTTGCACTACCGTTTGGTAGGAATAAAACACATTTACTTAGAATTATTTGTTACATTTTTGCTTACGTGAGAAATAATAAAAAAACATATATATATATATATATATGTATTGATAATTCAATAATAAGATGTTCATTCAATTTGATCGTCGTTAAAGGAAATCTGATACAATTTTTTTTCAATAAAAGATAATATTTCCGCGATAGTAACGCAAATAATGTCACCATATTGCAAATTTATAAAAAAATAATACTTGTACGGTTGGAAATAAATCTAAAAAGTTTATTATAAAGATAATATATAGCAGTACAGATTATTAAATTCACAACCAATGTTATAAAGTGTGGGCGACACTACCGACGGTAAATGAACCGCTCATATAAGCGCAATGAGGAAATTAAACCGGGCAGTATTTTTTTGCCAACATTAATTAACGATTCGATTGCAACAGAACTGTTATCAATAATTTTCATAGCATCATTGAATTCCACGGCGATAGCCGAAATATAATCCGTTAATCACTTTACGATTAAAAAATGCAGTGACTGTTTCTATTGTGGTATATTTAAAGTATACTTTCCGTTTGAATTGAACGGGATGTACTGAAATGATACTAAAAGATGACTAAAAGTTAGTGCGATAACTCTTATACAAAAGACATAAACGCGTGCCTACTTTGATGATATTCAGAGTTCAGTCATGTTTAATGTACCTATTTATTATATATATATATATATAGTTGCCTATTTTTTTTAAAGAAGAATATGTTTCATTAAATCTAACTAATTAATAATCTAATAAAAAAAGATACAACGTTCCACTTTCACTCTTGCTTCTCAAAGTTATCTGAAATAGTTAAACACAAATAAAGTGAATTAAAATACAAAAGCTAACGCAAGCATAGTCTGCAAAACATTGGTACTATATATTTTTTTCAATGAGCCTATTTTAAATTCACGCAGTGTGCGCCATAAACTACTGATTTTAAATACTGGCCACTATTCGAATTCTTTGTTTAATTTTTTCTCGAGCACACAAACACCGACCAATCAATGTCAATGTCACCTCACTTCTTCTCATATCGGACGGTTGTTTCGGCTCACGATTGGCCGCCATGACAGTTCGAAATTTGAATGCGGTCCGAGATGCGCAAACACTCCTATCGATTACCCATCGATAACTATGTCTTTGATGGTGTGTGTAAACGTTTCCGTCGAGGATATATATGTAGTGACATCCTGTCTGCACACAATAATTATTTTCTGTGTATATTTTAATAAATTAAAGATTTGATTATTGTACATCACCATTTCATTAAAGTGTTTTTGTCAGTGACATTAAATAAAGCTAAACTAAAATCGCCACCATTCCTTATTTAGTGCAAAATATTTTCTCATACTATTAGTACTGTTTACTAATCTTAAGATCTGTTGCATGAAATAATAAGACCATAAATGGTCTGGGTTATGGAATTCATGCAATAATATATAAAACTAAAATACATATGTCAGAAATAATTGAAGAAAGAAAAATACAGAAAGAAAGAAAGTGTCTGACTCGACGACTAGAGTCAGACACACAATTTTTGTATTTGAACGTCTGTTGCAAATCATTTGCATTTGTCATCAAATTGATTTAGGTTTGACCTTAAAGATTCCAAAAGGAATTAAAAATATACCAATTAAGTTATCTGTTGGGCAATTCCGATTAATAAACAAGAGCTCAACAGTAATAGGAATTCTATTCGTACGGTACAATTAAAATTGCGCCGGGATTCTATCACTCAATAATTGTAATATGTATCTTAACATATCCACATAATTTCCTACAAGAAACCTTGAAGGGGTAGGCCGAAGTATAAAAGCCTACTCCTATTGTCTCCACATCTATTCCACATCTCTCTCTCCTCATAACTCTCTCTTGATGTGACTCCACAAGTTTAACCGCGGAGTAGATACCTGAGTGTGGAACTCAATGATCTGGAAATATCAATATGCCCTCTTGACTTTGCAAATAGCTCCTTATTTTTAAAACAAATGATGAGCACAGAACAGACTGAGGTAAAAATTGCCTTTAAAAATAGGTTTAAAAAATATACCCCTGCATTTGTAAGCATCCACCAAGTCCCATTGATAATAACCAAATAAACAAACAAACACTCACCGGGCTTATGTTATCTCACGACGACAAAATATTACATGTCAAGTTTAAATAATTAAGGATTTAATCTGCTTTATTCCAAACTGCCTTAAGCATGGGAAAGCTTGCTTAATAGTTTGATGTGACTGGTCGGTAAGACAGAAAGAAAAAACCTTATTGTATTCATGTTCGAATTTCAACGTTCAAATAGTATCCGTCGCACAACACAAAAATGGCTACCGTCAAAATGTTCGGTAATGCACAGAAGTTTAGGATCTGTGGGTATTAAATTGACATAAATTATTTATTCTACTGTTTATTTGTATATGTATGTAAATTTAATTATTCAATAATGTTAAGTAATTTGTTATGCAATTAGTAATTTACTTGTGTCCAACGTTTCAATTCACAACCTATCGGGACATTAATTTTAATTATGTCGTTTGAATTAAGATTACAAATCCAGGTACTTGTATAAGTAATTCAATTTAAAATTAAGTACTTGGTAGCTCTGATTCCATCTGATTTCACGCGAAATTAAAAATAATATTTAAATTAAAATAAATAAAACAACAATACTTATAATGTTTATAAATACTGCAGCGGGTTGTTAACTAAAATATATCTCTGCCGGAAAGTGGGTGTGTGGGTATAACCTATACACATCTGCCTACCCCTTTGGGGACCCTTGTGGGAAGGCGAGAGGGCTAACTATCTGGGTCTATAGTCCCTGAGAAAGGAACTTCCTTACGATACGTGTTATATCTAGAACTTAAAGCTTCTAGAAGCTATTTAGTTATTAGGCTTTTGAACGAAAGAACGGATGATCCTCCCTAGAGTAAGCTCTGCCATTAGTCGACAATTATAGTAGACTTTACATATAATGACAAGTTTGCATAGTCTGGTAATTCGATAGATTATATCGATATATAAATATGATATATTCAGTCAAAAGTTTGTACAAACTGACCTCACTAATTGACCAAGTGTAATTGCAATTTCAATTTTAAGATAAGTGTTTTTAAGACTACTTTATTAAAAACCGCAGTTTGATATCAACTTATCCGTTGATTAAGGACAGATAATAAGTATACACACTTAGGCAATTAAGCAATTATCAAAATACTCAGAATATAATTTTTATTTATGTACCTTCGTATTTGTTATCTCGAACTTTTGAACATGTACCGTATATATATGCTTTTAAATATGAAATAGGAAAGGTACTAAAGGATTTGTCCATAGAGTGTAGTTGTATATAGTGCTACCCACGAAGACGCGTCCCTCCAAGTTCTAGCCGAGGGGGTTGCGGGATGCGTGGAGTATGACCCGAGTCTATTAATTGTAGTGTGCGTGTGCACTCATAGGTAATCAGTGTGTACCGATAATACATATATATATATAGGTAGTACTTACTCATAAAGCCGTAGTGGCCGAGTGTTTCGAATAGTTGCCTGCGACACAAAGATTGCAAGTTCGAAACTCGACTGTACCAATGAGTTTTTATGAACTTAAGTACAGTGACACCGTAAGGCTGGTGGTGTGACCACCAACATCGAGAGGAAAGCTGCATACGTCCGAAATGCAATGCAAAGATGAATGTATAGTTGTGCTTTGGTAACGGCGATGGACTCGCCATCGGTCACCTAAAATATATCTCTGGCGGAAAGTGGGTGTGTGACTACCTATACAGCTCGGCCTACCCCTTCGGGAACCCTTGTGAGAAGGCGTGAGGATATAAATATATATATATATATATAGTACCTACTTATCACAATTAAATTTATGCGACAATCAAATCAACCAGTGATAAAAACACAACATTTCAAACGTAGAATAAATAAATACTTAAAGCGTAACCGACTTTTGTAAAAAAATAAGTATTTACCTATAAAAAACAACTTGAATTGTTAATGCATGTATTCAATAATTCCCCCCTAAGGTGATCTGAGCTGATCCTGATAAAGACGAGATAGTGTGGGACAAGTTTTTTCGAGCTAGGCCTCTACGGCGGGCCAACGGGATTCAATTATCATAATTGGAACCTGGGTTAATCTTAATATGAGATAACCATGTTTATAAAGCGGTCATTATTACATTAGTACAGACCTTTATCTTTAACACTAGAGGTTGATCGGTTTACTCGCCTTGTAGGGTTTTTCTTAGTGTTAAATTGAAATGTTATCTAAATGTCTGATGTATATTGATTAATAATTGCTTGTACCTTCTATGTATGATCAGATCAAGTACAGTTTAGTACTCTAGCCGTACTCACAAATAGCTAAGGTATATATATATAATAGGCAATAGGTAAGGTAAGGTATTTACATACTTCAAACTGCGAATGGCGGAAAATTTATCGGACTATCGTTTCGGGGACCGTTTTGGGAAGATATGAAAGTGGTCTTAGGCGACGGTAACCGCTTTCCATCAGGCGAACGGTATGCTTTGATTGCAATAATATGGCCTCCTCAAGTGGTAGTCAAGGCTCTTTGCCTGGCATTACCCATAAAACAATATTTAAATATTGTATAATAAAATAATATATCCTCACGCCTTCCCACAAGGGTCCCCGAAGGGGTAGGCAGAGGTGTATAGGTAATACCCACACACCCACTTTCCGCCAGAGGTATATTAGGTGCCAACGTGACAGATGGCGAGTCCATCGCCGTTATTCAAGCACGACTATACATACGCCTTTGAATTTCTTCTCAGACGTATGCAGGTTTCCTCTCGATGTTTTCCTTCACCGTAAAGCTCGTGGTGTGACTAATCATTATTCTATTAATATTAGTAGTATTTGTGGTATGTTATAAAATCAGGTTTATCTAGTTTATCAATTGTAAGCTCAAAAAACGCTGTGAGTTTTAGGTTTTTGTAGGTCTATCTTTTGCGTAAACGCTGGAGAATATGGATGAAGCGACTTATGTTTGTAAGTCTAGAGCTGGCGCTCTGCTCTTGATAATAAATATACCCAGCGGTTCCCCGCGATTTCACTCACCTTCAATTCGATATCGAACAATACGTTAAATGTATCGAGTATACGATTGCAGCTAAATCACTGGACTAAAGATCTAGCTAAGCGTATGGTCAGCTTGAAATTACATACTTCAATACTGCGTAGAACGAGAGATGAATCATTGTAGAGATTTTAAGTCAACGTAATCTTTAACCGCGAATGATAACGTATCATTGTATCGTATTAAGATCAGCAACTCATAGATCTTTAATGTTTACGATAATAAGTAAACACCTATGATCTATAACGAGCATGTGCCACTGAGTGTACAGATCGCATCGTGATCGAAGACTCGATAGGCCTACCGCGGCACGGATAGGGACTGCGCAAGCGCATCGATCATGGATGCCTACTAAGCTCCAATTGAGACTTTTTCTACTTATAAGTATGTTTGTGAGTATGTTTGTTCCTTCACGCAAAAAATACTCAACGGAATTGGATTAAATTTGCCACAGAAATAGATTATTAGTATTTTTATATTTTATAGTTTAATATGTTGTATCTAGCTGTATGGTGGTTTCCCAAATGCATGTAAAGGTTTCGTGGTAGTAATTAAAAAAAAATATATATATATATATATAGTATATACGTAATATATTATATATTTCAAGAGAACATAAATAGAGAACAGATTTATTATGATTAGTGACACCACGAGCTTTACGGTGAAGAAAAACATCGAGTGGAAACCTGCACACGTCTGAGAAGAAATTCAAAGGCGTATGTATAGTCGTGCTTGAGTAACGGCGATGGACTCGCCATCTGTCACGTCGGCACCTAATATACCTCTGGTGGAAAGTGGGTGTGTGTGTATTACCCATACACCTCTGCCTACCCCTTCGGGGACCCTTGTGGGCAGGCGTGAGGATATATTATTATTAAAAAGGCAAACAAATATTGGAACAGATGACATAATAGGCACATTGTAGGTTTAATTTTGATTGTACTTGTATTTGTTCTAAAACAAGCATGATTGTGTATTTTACAGAAATATAAAAGAAGATATAAAAAATATCATATGACATATATACATATATATTTTAATTCAATTAATCAAACAGTAATTTTTTTTAAATGAATGGCTTAAAAGTTAATTCAGATAACACGCTTTTTGTCAAATTTCGTTTAGTCGTTATGACATTTATAATATTAATAGGATCGCTGTAAAGTGTCAAGTTTAAACGCTGTGTGCAACAATTCGTGAAATAAAATATCGCTGTATCCCTATACCTTTAAACGAGCAATTCTTGTATATATCTATATATATAATCTGAATCTGGGAAACGGCTCCAACGATTTTCATGAAATTAGACAGGGGGGGATTTCGGGGGCAATAAATTGATCTAGCTAGGTTTCATTTAAAAAAAAAGTTGTTTTATCCGTGTTTTTAGGCAAAGAAAATCTCCTACAATTTCATGAGAATTTGAATTTCGCTACTGCTTTACCGACACAGCATCAATAAAGCGTTGCTAAGCAACAAACTTTAAGCCATTGAGTTTTTGGTTGTCATAAGTATGTCATTCGTTCGAAAAAATATAAATCTGAAAAAATACCGAGCTAAGCTCGGTCATCCAGGTACTATATTTTAACTGCCACCGTCACTTATCAAGCATATCTCTATATTATAGGAAATCATATAAAACGGACGTAATTTGCGATAAACGTGTGATTTCTTTCACTATCAGCTAATCATTTTTTTTCAGTCGATGGTCAGATAGGAGACCCGTCGGTTGTGATACATCATATTCATAATATATAGACACTGAGAATTATCTTCCTTCGAGCAGATCACATCTTATCGAGCGGTGAGATTTTCATAATCATCCTTTCTTATATCGTGTTTTTTTTAATAGAATATTATTGCGCACTAATTAGGGTGCTAGGTATCTTGGGCGTATTGTATCTTGTCACTGAAACGTCACTATCAATAATTGAAACAAAGAATGCATTTTTATCGATAATACTTCTTATATGTATATATTTTCACGTTTTCCCAACAAGACCCTTAAGGTATATTTACCTAAATATCCCTTGTAATAGATGCATTAGTTAGATCAATAATAATTATAAATTTTATTAATTTATTTACTACACTAAATTCATTAATTTACAAAGTCCTTCATGGAGTGAACAGAGCGTAGGATCGTTCTCCTAAAAGTATAGGAGATCGAACGATGAAGCTTCTTCCACATTAATGTATCTTCATACATGCTCGGCGGTTTCGAGTACACTTGATGTTCCCATCCTTGGAACGTGGTCTTTCTCTGCTTCATGTTGCACACATTGTCGCTTTGTATATCTGTTTCGTTTACTATAATAGGTATTATTTTAATAATTTTACATACAATGTGTAGTATTGAATGCCTTCCAATAAAAACAGGACTCCAAATTTAATAGTTCCTATTTATTTTTTTCCATTCATTATGGACATATGTAAGTAGCTTATAACTGTAGAGTTTGAGTACCTCCAATAAATAAAACCTGAATGATTTACATGAAAGTTGTAAATTGTAACTTACATCTTTATTCGCGGCGGGTAAGCTTCTAGTATATCTAATACAAATTACATTGTATTTTTTTCTTTCCTTTCATTAGGAATTAAATTACCTACTACCTCTACACACTATAGACGTGACGTGGTGGCCTAGTGGTATTAAGTTTTGACGTTGAAAGTTTTATAACATCCATATTGGTTAAATGTAACAATAGTAAAATGTGAGTGAAATCATGACAAAAGTACGAATGCAGTTGAGATGGTTGCAATATGCGGGACGTTACAATGCTAGATCGAACCCGCAATGAAGAGATTCGCAAAAGGGCAGAGGCCAAGTTCCTAGGTCAAAACGATCCGACGGTCAATAATGATGACGTGAAGAGTCCTCGCAACTGACGAGCATGTATGAAGAGACTGATAAATACGTTCGAAAGAGGTCCTCTAGGGTCGAAGGGAGTCACTCGAGTAGAGCTCAGGGTCAGTGCGCGCACGATACCCCTGGTTTGAACGTTCATAGGCGGCGATAGCCGCTTACGATCTGGCGGAACGCATGCTTTTTAGCAAAAAATACAGAGTATAGAGGTATAGGTAGAGGGCAGGTATGAATGAAAGAGGTTAATAAAATATAAATATATCCTCACGCCTTCCCACAAGGGTCCCCGAAGGGGTAGGCAGAGGTGTATAGGTAATACCCACACACCCACTTTCCGCCAGAGGTATATTAGGTGCCAACGTGACAGATGGCGAGTCCATCGCCGTTAATCAAGCACGACTATACATACGCCTTTTGAATTTCTTCTCAGACGTATGCAGGTTTCCTCTCGATGTTTTCCTTCACCGTAAAGCTCGTGTTTTGACTAATCACTGTACTTAAGTTTTAGAAAAACTCATTGGTACAGTCGGGATTCGAACTTGCGACCTTTGCGTCGCAGGCAACTGCTCGAACCACTCGGCCACCACGGCTCTGGTATATTTTGAAGGAATGCTTAATGTGTCACACACAATTAAGTATTCATTTGTATATGTAACATTGTATATGTATGTAATATATATAATAATCAAAACCAGCCTATGTGGCTGAGTGGTTTTCGTAGTTAACTGCCAAATAAAGATGAAAGGTTCGGCAGATTATATATCACTTTGCCATGTATTCTTTAATTCTTTAGAAAATAGGATGTTCCCTATTATTTGTGTATAGAGTACGCACCTATATATATTGGTGAATGTATGAAGAGACTGGTGAATGTTTACGAAGCGAAAGAGATATGTAAGTCTAGAGAGAACTGGCGCTCTATACTCTGTGTCTACTCCTTTAGGGTCTCGGCGTGATGATATGTATGTATGTATAGTATACCTATATATATATATATATATATATATATTCAATATTATAAAATCTAAAATCAGCATTGGTTATTAAATAAATCCTTTATGATGTTCAATATATCTGATAAGGTGCTTATACGATATTATCACAAAATTTTGATTGGAATTTCTGACATATCTTATCTGTATAATAAATTATTGCTTTAAAAATAAATTACTATTGTAATCTACTCACACGCGCACACACACACACAGCCGTAGCTGTCATTGTGATAACACAGTTGGTCTTATAAAAATAGGCGTGAGTCAAATAAAATTGAGGTATGGGCAGCTCTCAGTACTTATGTATTATGGAATAATATACAAACATTTTTCAATTTAAACAAAAAGTATTTGCTTACCGCGAGGCAATGCTGCCAACCAACTTGGCAATGTTGCCAACTATCCACCAACTATGCAGGATAGTGACGAATAATAAATTGGGATACCTAAACCTACCTAAATTATTTGCATTGATTGAAGTTGACAGTATAGATATGATATATATATATATATATATATATATATATATATATATATATATATATATATATATATTTGGATTCTCAGATGATTCAAATTTATTGGATTGACTATATATATATATATATATATATATATATATATAGTCAATCCAATAAATTTGAATCATCTGAGGAATTCCATTGCAGTGTAATTTATGAGCTCAAATAATTTTACTACCTTACTGTTTTTGGAGTAACGAAAATCTTTTATCATCACACATTTTGAAAAACCTTGGTTACCATGGCTATTTTATATTTCACCCACAAATGTACTTTATATAAATTAATCCACCAACGACTCTATCACTGCGCCATATCTCATCTAATTGCGTTCAGCCATTCAGGTGTTATTGAGTAACAAAAATACTTGAAAGTTTTCTCATTTATAGTATTGGTCGGATTAGGAGGAATCGTAAAGTGGCGATCAACTAACGATATACACTGTCGGTGAGACCTTGTAGCAATTGTAAGACACGTCAAAGGGATGGCTTCTGTTCGAGCAGGCGTGAAGTATAATAAAGTTTGGCAAGCATAGTGGTAATAAAAATCACGGCCCGGTTGGCTAACAACGGTTAATGCGCGGTTATCTGTTATCGCGGCGGTATCGAGTGTTGTCCGCACGTATCAGTTAATCAAATTGGGAGCGTATCGATATCGCCGACGTTTGCGATAGCCCACCACACTTATCTTAATTGATTGTCTGTATTTTTGACAAAACACCGGCACGTATTTATTCATTTATAGGTATATCTCGTTATAATTTCTTTGATGTTGCGCAAATTGTGATAAGCCGATTGCGCGTGAGGTAATTCAGTCATTGGACAATGAGTTTGGTAAATTTAAGGTCGGACGTCACCCATTTTCCTGTTACCTTTTGTTACGTAACACTCGAAATTACACGACTCCTAAGTTCGTGCAGTGAAGAATAACTTAGCGTAGTAGTTTGAAATGCTAGACTAGTGACATCTCGCGTACCCGCTTTTAACTACATAATCATTAAAATCTTTATGCGCCATATCTTTTCGGATAGAAAGGGGCAGTTTTTAACCTTCTTATAGAATCTGATTCTAAATAAATCTGTCATTGCCGTCTGAACACGTTTATACAGCGAAACATAATATATATATACGAAACATATATATATATATATATATATATATATATATATATAGGTACATGCATTACATTTGGCTGCGTAGAGATAGAGCCCTGGTTAGGCATGTCATTTAAACTTCAATTACTACTTTTTAATTTTAAGCAGACGGTTTGTTGTTATACATACATGTATCTCAAACGTACATTTCTTTCATATTTATTATAAGATAGCTAAAAACGTGATAAGCAAGATGAACGCATATAGAAAAATGCAACACAGCCCTAAACTCAAGCGATAAGCTATCAATCCGATAAATTGATTAATATCGAAAGAGATTTTTAACTTATGTCATTCCCTTTCAGATTCGTGCAATATGAACTGGTCGAAGACGCCGTGAGTGGTTGACCTTTCGAGCCGTGATCGCGATGCTAAGACTGAGTTTGGCTTCTCTCTAGTGGCCGAGCTATTTTAGACTGACGTCAGTTTGAAATGCGGATAGGGGTGTGGACTTACAGTGGGTGTGAATAAAAGCGATGCATGGTGTGTGAGGTCGGGGCGGCGGTCATGGACATGAGCGGAGAGGGGGGCGCGGGGGCGAGCGCTTTGCAGCAGCGATGGTACGAGAGCCGCGTCAACGGCAGCCCCGCCGGAGACGGCTCCTCCGAGACCAACGGCGACTTCTTCCACTCGCCGCTCGAGGGCGGCCACCACAGCCGCGCCCGTTACTATCACCAGCAGATGCACGGACCCTACTCGGCTGCCGTCGGATCGCACGGTAAGGACTTACTTTTGATCCAAGAATATCCAACATATTTTATCCTCATTTAAAGCATACATCTTAAAATACACTGGTCCAACGCCTTCAATAAGTTGTCCTAAAGCAGTAGTCCTTCGCCGAATAAAAATGCATAACAATTAAAACGATTAAATGAAGCTTTAATTCCGTGTCCGAAACTGTCAGGATTAAGCAAATTGCCGACAGACGGTAGGCAGACGGCCGGGTGTTATCGCGCATCGGACGATATCTCTCCAAAACTCGACAATTAATTCAGCGGACCGGACCAGTCAAAATCGCCATTCTGTAAGGTGACAGCTTAGGTAAACACCATCTAAAATGGGCCTGTTCGGAGGAATAAAAAAGATTCCATACTTTTGTTTTTGTGAGGTTTAAATTTTATGGCAGCCATAAAGTTTTTCGTGGAGACAGGTGGCTCTTCTTTATATTTTAACTGCACGTCGTGTGCCGTACAAAAGTTCATCTATGGCGCCCTCCTTACGGACTAGATTGGCATGCGTCTGATACGGGACGATTAGAATTTATTTAGCGGTCCGTCGGTAGTGATGTGACACTTAAGAAACTGTGTCACTTCTCGGAATCGGAACTGGGCGGGAATTGATTTCGTCGCGTTCTCAGCAATTATGTTAGTAGTTTATGCGCGGGCGGCGCGGGTACAGCTTTGGGGTTTGTAAAGCCACGCTGTTATCGTGTAGCCGGCCTGCCGGCTTCCTTATCGTTCTGATAACATCTGAATTTGGTATATATTCGGCGGTCGACACACGGCGGCCCTTCGATTAGGTTACTTACACATAAAATTATGTGAAACATTGATATTTGACCGCAGATAAGTAAATTGAAAAATATAGTTAGTAATTGTCATTTCATTTACTACATCAGTACCTAAAGTCGCTTCATCGTATGTTGTTGTGTTATAAATGCACATAAAACGGGTGTTTTTAAATGTTATTCTTTGTTGGATACGTGGTTGAGCCGCGACGAGGCATAAAAAGTATTTTCAAGCTCGCAGTGAAGACCATAAACTTCCAACGATGACAACTCGGATCGTTTTCACTTTGGCGAGGATTTTATTGCTATCCTCAAACAGCCGCTTGACCAGCCACAATTATTAAACAAATTTATATATTAAATCCTTAAATTTGTCGTAGGGTTTTTATTAAATGTAAGCACACTTTATGAGAAATTATTTAGTCAAAATCTCAGCTGACTATATAACGAGGTTCATCGATTGAGGTTTGTTTGACCTAAACAATTTTTGAAGTTTGAGGCTGTATAAAATATTGCTGTTGCCTGTTGATTTTTTTCTTATATAAAAATGCATTGGAATGTTGGATAGAGCCAATTTAACATTTTCTAATGACAGTTCGTTGAAGGCTAGAGTCCCCAGTAACTTGATATCGGATTTGACGCGCTCGCCTAATTTATACCCTCTTCAGTGGATTGATGACACGATCCAAATTATTTATATTACTCACAGAGAGACACACTTTTTTATAGTTGTTTTTATTTGCTTGAACTTCTGTAATGTTACACCTCTGCCAGGGTCTACCTAATGGATGAAACTTTTATGGTACACAGTTTAAGTTACTTTTGATTTATCATTTATAATAAAATAATCGTAGTCGTAAACTTAAATAATAATTTTAACACTTTCAATCAAGTTATTTGACTGTGAGGCTTTTCTGTCGGTTTACGCGGACGATAGAGAAATGATTTCAAGCTTACATCTCGTTCTATGCAGTGCTCAAGTTACGTGCCGCCAATGATAATTTAAACGTCCTTGGGCTAGGACTTCTCATCTTATATTTCTGTTTGCAACCATTTAAAATTAAATTATATTATATTTACTATTATATCATGTGTAAAGTGAGAATTGAGGTTCTAGTTTCCATTTACTGTATCTAAGGCCCACATAGATCTTGTGTTGTTATTTTAATCTGTTTATTATTTTTTGTTTTTCTTTTAACATCGTATTGGTACTATTGGTAATTAGACTTTATGGATGTTAATAAGATTGTGGATAAGATAAATAAATAAATATAATTATAATCAAATATAAAATAATTAATATAATATAAATATAAATAAATCTTCTCCAAGGTCCAAACCTTAGCAAGATCTATCAGGCTAGTACTAATGTGGAAGTAGATGTCATAGATGTAGGTGTTTCTAGACGTCCATAAAAGTGTGTGAGAATGAAGCACTGGCGCGATTCAAGTGCATACGTAACGCCATCTTTGGGTCGGATTGTGTACTAAAAAAACAACAAATCTCCAGTAACAATAACATTCGAAACAGAAGCAGAGCGAGCGTGTAAGCCGTAATCTCTGGTTTAAGTACGCTCGATTGAATTGAACCATTCAAACATAAGTAAAACAAAACAACAGAAACAAGCATTATTCAAACCAACGTCCTGTATTGGCTGCACAACGCCAATTTCACACCTATTGAGCAATGACAAACATCAGCTTCCCGCTACCAATTAAATATCAATTGTAACACCACGCCATACAGTCTATATTACAATGTGATTTGACAGTAACAAAAACTGTAATTGTTATGATACCTTGTTTTAAATCATTGAGTGGTATGCACTTATGTAACTTCACTATGAGTACGTAATTGCTCTGAATTGTCTGCGAGAGTGTATACCCATTTTAGATGTCAATTACATATTCTAAAAAGGTCTGGAATATATGGTTTTATTGTTCTATATTTAGGTTAATAAATGTGATTCAGTCCATTACATGTTGATGGGAACCTTCTTGTATTCGTTATAAAAAATAAAGCACTTTCAACTTGATTATAATTAAAATAATTTTAAGTTTGAATTTAGAATGCATACATTTTTAGATATGGAGTATTTAATTAGCGCAGATATTGTTTATGTATTTTTTTTATTACATGGATACTAGTCCTATAGTTAAACATTTTGAAATTGTATATTAAAAAAACCATACCTACTATATGCCTACCGTAGGTGCTTAGATTCATTTGAGATTTTAGTTCAACCTTTTAAAGAAAATGTAAATATAACGGATTATGCATTACAATGCGCTTTGCATATTTCAATGAACTTACGAAAAAGGTTAGATAAGAACATTGATTTTCAATGAGCTTCTAGCTCAGTGGCTTCAGCTTATATTTATTTCTATTGCGTCTAAGTGTCAATCAAAACCTATATAGTGGAATCTTGAAAGCATTGAACTGAAATACCTGCACATTACTCTTAAATATACGGGAACTAGTAACTATAGGTTTTTATATGTAGTCTAGGTTACCTGTTCCGACAGATAGGAGTAAAAAGTCAAATATGTAAAGTTAACGAGAGAATGAAACGTCAGACAGTCGCCTGACTTTTTCTAACAAGCAAAGTAGCTTTTTTCAACAGCGGCGTATTGTGAGGGAAATTGAGTAGAGTCAATGCTTCCGCTGGCAAGGCTTCTATCACTTAGCACACGTATAGTGAACGAACGTCGGTATTTACATTGACTTAATTCTCATTCGAATGGACACGATTCAGCTTTAATTAAAGTTGAAACATACATATTCTTGCGCAGTCCCTCACGGTATGGGTAGAGAGAGTAGAGCGCCAGTTCTCTCTGGACTAGGTATACATATCTATTTCGCTTCGTCCACATTCAATTAAAGTTGATAATTGAAGAAAAAAGTGCTTGAATCAAAACGTTCCCGTCGCTATGAATAAACTTGAATTTAACTTTATTTTCCCTGGCAACAATTAGTGCGACATCTTCAATTTAATTTTTGTATTTGGCGAGTGCAGCGCACACGCATGTCCGTGGTATGCGTGTGTGCGTGTGTGCTCGCGCGCAGATTGGTGCAATTAACGGTGGGCGGAGCGTGCACGCGACGACATCCTCCCAAACTCACACATGCGTACACCAAATAATGTTACCATCAAACGTTAATTATTTCCCCTGCAACCATGTGCAAGTAACGCATAACTTACCTGCGTTAAGGATGCTATGTTCGAGTCCTGCCAACCGATAACATAATTGAAATAACAAGCAAATCTCTTCATTACCAAATGAAATATTTACTATTGGACTCAAAGGCGATATGAGCTTCAACAAAATGCATGCTGGTAGAGTAGGATAGGGGAAATTACACTAGGCCAAAATTTTATAAATCTGATTGAGTGCGTCCTTGGTATTAAATACACTCAAACTCTCCACCATACTAATTGCAGCCAAATAAAAATAAATTGGGTACCCACAATACCTAGGAAGGGTTCAATAACTCCGAAAGAAATGGTTGTGTTAGCTGAATAGGTAATCGCTGATCAAATAATCTGCTAACATACGTATTCTTCGCCTAAGCGGACCAGCGGTTAATATAACGACCTTTGTATTAAAAGAGACATATATTTTCTTATTAAAACGGAAGAATATCGAACAACGTGCCATTAGAATACACAGTGTACATACGTTGTGCCCAAAGTAAAACCAAATCTACCGGCGGAAGCATGCGGAATGTCAATTAAATTGCCAATACGGACAACGGCAAAAGTTTTGCTATTAACGCAGTACACTCGACAGCGAAAGTGTTAAGTAAAATATACATCTAAGTATGTAATTGCTTAAATTACACAGAGCACCACTGTATATTCCTCACACTGAAAAATTATAAATGTATTTATGTTAATTTTAGTACCGCTAAATTAACGTGAACATTTTCTGGCCTTTCAAGATTTTGTCTCAAAATATATATTCATTATATAGTCCCATTAAGTTACTAGTTAAGTTATATATTTCGAATTTTAAAATCTAAAATCAATTATATTTTATTAATCTATTAATTATATTAAAATCAATATAGTGGCTAAATAATTGAGTTAAAACGGTTAATTGGCATTATTTAATTCAACCGTGTTTTATTGGATATCACATTTATAATTGCATATTTACATATGTAAAGATTAGTAAGGTATCAACAATTTTGTGAATATACCTAGTTGAGACTGTGATGGTCATGAGGCTTGAGTAGACCTGCAAAGTCAAGATAAATCTGGAAATAACTAGTGACTTTAATTTTGCCAGAGTCAATAAATACTATATTAAAAAAATATAAATTGTAAACACAGTACAAATTTGCCATACAAAAGTAGGGTTTGTAAGTAAAGAGAGAGGCAGCACTCTTATCTCATCTCCGATAGAGTCCAAGAAGGCTGGCATTGTCACGCTGTGTAGCGAGGAGACAGCTCAGTCGCCATATCTTCCTCTATGGTTGATGGTAAAACCGATGGAAAAAGAAAAAACAAACCTTCCAACGACAGCGTTGCTTGTTATGCACGTGTGGACTGTACGATACTATAATAGGGTCTATGACCGACAGGTGTTCTTGATACTAACATAACAGCACTTTTGCACGCAATAGTACCTATTGGTGAGTGTGTTTTTACTTCTGATCTATGTATGTATTCTCGTGGCCGCCACATTTGTTAAAATGTTGTCTAAACTTTCCAGACGCGGCTCAGATGGAAAGCGTTGTGGAAGCGATTGTATTCAATCCGTTCTGAGGATATTCGGGTGATGCACGTACTATTAATTTGTTGCACATGTAGTAAGCGGCAATTTTGAATCATTGTAATTGTGATGTTATGTTACTTGAAATAGGATTCAAAATGTATTGTCTTTACTTTATTAGCCAAGATAATAACAGTGGCTTGTGTAACTCATAAGCTTTAAAATGTTCATGGACATTCAGTTTAGCACAACACTCATTATATATTATGATTTGAAAAAAAATAATGCGTTGGTTTAGGAGTCCCCGCTAATTGTGTACCAACGATTTTTTTTATTTTACGATCCATTCATAGTGATTTTACCATTATTGTGTTATTTATACATGAAATTACATATTTCATTTCATTTCATCTTAATATATATAAATTACGTGTCACGTTGTTTGTTCGCGATGGGCTCCTAAACGACTTAACCGATTTCAATCAAATTTGCACACCGTGTGCAGTTTGATCCAACTTAAAAGATAGGATAGCTTACATCACAATTGGACCCGATAGGTGGCGCTGCGATCGTGTTTCAGGAAAAAATATTTTTTCATCTGGCGAAGCTGGGTGGGACAGCTAGTATAAAATAGTATTAGAGTGATATTCCTAAAAGATATATTTTTTAGTTACACTATATTAGCGGTATTATGAAATCGCAGCTGGAACATAAAGCGAGGAGAGTACCAATCTTAACTATGACATAATACGAGTAGTTACGATACGAATAATCGAAAGTGGACTTCACCAGGAGCATTTCACGATTAATTTAGTGAAGCCCGTTACTCATTAGAGCGAGCGTTTATTGAGCGTCACAATACATTAAGCAGCGGCCACATTAAAGCTTGTAAAAAGTTGCGTAATCATAACTGTACCGATCCATACGTGTATGTAGTTTATGGTGGCGTGCTGGTAATATGACCCT
This sequence comes from Drepana arcuata, assembly GCA_016069955.1. Classification (NCBI taxonomy): domain Eukaryota; kingdom Metazoa; phylum Arthropoda; class Insecta; order Lepidoptera; family Drepanidae; genus Drepana; species Drepana arcuata. The sequence continues at coordinate 112,428 of JACCPG010000521.1, read as the reverse complement.
TTTGAGGAATATTGTGTCGGTAAAGACCAGTTTACGATGCCGTCCTGTGTCTATCTATCGACATAGTTAATTAAATAGTATGTACGTTTTTAATGGGGTTGATCAGAAATTTTTGAGACTGTTCAAGTAGAGAATATTCTTCATGCTCTCCTGCAAGGTTAAGGCTGATGCCTAGTAACACTGAATTTTTGCCGCAGAAATATTTAGGTGTCAACGGGACAAATAAACACGCTACAAATGTCTTAATTTTTATGTCAAACGTTTTGTAAATTCGTTCACCATAATATTCAATCAATCGTAGCTTATAAACAATCTTATTGCTTTAAACCGCTAGAGTTCAACCTGTAATTTGTATCACATCACAAAATAATTAAAATAAAACAATAAGTACAAGTCATGCGATTCACAAAATAATTAAACTGACTGGAGCTTAAAACAAGCTCATGTATTTCACAGGAGGTCGATAGCAATTAGAAATATTGATCGAACAACAAAACGTCTGTTAGTTCATCGCGGCTTTGTTGCTCGCCCTGCATCGATCGCTATTGCCGGCGAACGCGGGACCGGCTGACCTAATTAGTTAACTTTTTAAATTAACTTACGTATCGTTCTTTGTTTAGCTTTAGGACGCTGGTTCTCAATGCCTTTGTGCTCTGCTTCCTTAATGCTGAATATATTAATAAAATTACTCACTTATTCTTGTGTGTTTCCTATCAGATTATGTATTAAAGATTGAGCATTGCTGCCATTTCAAACGCTAAAATTCTAAGTTTTCTGGCAGCCTATGGATTTGTAGAACGGCAGTGGTCCTGTTTGCGAACGCAGAACCCTAGTGTGATACCCAAATATTTGTATGAGTAACTAGCGCCTTATAAAACCAATCACAGTTTTTCCGTTCATAATTGTCTAGTTCTCGTGGCACAAGATTTCTTTAGTTTGGGGATGGATCGAAATGTGTGAAATTGTCCGACGATGTATTTCTAACTGTAGAGCGCAGATTGAGAAGCACTGGATAGCATGTACGCGCCCGGACCCTCTTAATTTAAATCCAAGCTAATTCATATTCAAAGTTGCTTACGTCATGACAATGTACTTAATATGTTGGGTACACAGTTCCCAACGTTTTTTTTAATCGGTCATTATTAGGCACTACATAAAAAATTCCCGATGGAGATCGCTCGACTGCCCCCGACGCCGTCTGTAAAGAAGTTAATGTATTCATTTTGCTTTTATATCTTTCGCGTGATTAACTTTGATTGATTGCATCCAAATATTGATGTTTGATATTAAATTCTGGCGACTGCGTGCGACAAGGACGGGTAGATGTAACGCTGCGCATGCAAGACGGAGCAAATAGACCATATCCACAGTCGTTTGTATGCTAATGAATAATTATTGCCCGTACGACTTGTTCGGAAGCGTTGTTTTGAAAATATAAACAGCAGTAGTATACGAGACATTATTCCATGTTTATTACAAGTTTCTCAAGTGTCAATGGATACGAGTCACTTATCAGGTTTGCTGTTGCGTTTTATAAATGAATTTAAAAAGACGTCCGAGTAGGTGTTGCTTGATTTTATTTTCTTTAAAAACTAATGTTATTAAAATAGATTATTGTGGGCTATGTTGTAAGCTTTGTGTTTTATTTATAAATTCCTAACCTTACATTATGCTTAGAACAAAATATTACTTATATTTGTGTTAAATTTGGTATGTCGTGGTTGTCCAATTTGGAGGTTAGTTAGCCCTTGTTTCCGGTCGATTGCAGCGCTGAAGGTTATGTGCCGCGAGCTTGATGGATGGAGGCTGACCAGACGCAGGCATGCGACGCAGCCTCATCATTTCGTGTACCCAACCACAAACATATATCTTACATTCCTTTTAGACACAATTATAATTGATAACAATTCTTTTACCTTCTAATAAGGTCCTATTTCCACCGCGTGGAAGCTCACTGAGGCTAACACGAAATAATTGTACGGATGAGTCGGTGGTTTTGTCACGATTTGTCAGACACCGATATGCGGTCCATCGCGGCCCTAGGCATAGCTGTAGCGTATGCCTTGAGCAGCAGTTATGACAACAATGTCATGGGAACGGCCGGTGATCCCCGGCCTGTTCGATTTTTAATTGATTAGGTTATAACATCGGACTAATGGCGGTCGTGCGTCCGGGAAAATAATTGTTAACGAAGCGAGCTCTATAATCCAAGTCTTAATTACCGATTCACGATTAATATACATACTTTGGATAAATATTGATAGAACAAGATAAAAACATTACTTGTAACATATTTTTTGTTCTAATTTATGACGAGACAATCTTGTCCATTGAGTGTTACAACTGCCAATTGCTGGAGTTCCGTTCGAGGCTTTTATATCAATAAATATATCTTCAAGCCTTCCCACAAGAGTCTCCGAAGGGGTAGGCAGAAGTGTAATAAAGACTTCTTTTCAAAGGGGATATATTAAGATGCCACGTCACATCACTGTACTTACAAGAGTTAAAATAAAACTTGTTGGCAAAGCTCAAGTTCGAAATTGCAAGATTTGCGTTGCAGGCAACCATTCGTCTACCACAACTCTTTTCATAAGTATGTAGTAAAGTCTAGAGTAATTGCACTATATAAGAATAGTAACTCCTTTGATGTTTGTTAAAATAGATGTCAAATGCAATGTAGAGCTGTCAAGATTTTATCTTGAATACTATCAAGATAAGACAACTATTAAACACTTAGGTAGTTAGGTAAATGTAATTCAAGGTTGCCTAATTTATTCTGCCTATTAAATTTAATATTATTTGGCACTAATTAACTCTATAAGACATATCGCCATGTGTATCCTTATTGGAAGGTCTACATTTGCAATACAAACGTGCCGTGCCTGAGTAACGGCGATGGACTCGCCATCTGTCACGTTGGCACCTAATATACCTCTGGCGGAAAGTGGGTGTGTGGGTATTACCTATACACCTCTGCCTACCCCTTCGGGGACCCTTGTGGGAAGGCGTGAGGATATATTATTATTATTATTACATTTGCAATACAGAATTTGTTTCAGTAATCGCGTGCTAAGAAAGGATGACATGTTCACAGCCGGGTTTGGGCTTTAAAGAACCTTAGTATAGAAATAGCTCACGGCCTGCATATATCTGAGAATAACTACTAAAGTACTAACGGCGGTGGACTCGCCATCTCCCACGTTGGCACCTAAAATATATCTCTACCCCTTTGCGAAACCCTTATGAGAAGGCGTGAGGATATATTATTTATTATTATAACTACTAAAGTCCAATTAGCGTTTCGTAATTTCTCATCTCATCTTTAGGTAGAGGAAGTGTAGGTAAATATCTAATATGTAATAAAAATCTTTAGGTAAATATATACGACAACTTTTATCTGAGAAGAAATTCAAGGATTTTTCATACAGGAGTCGTATATGTATACTGTACGAGAAAAGTAGACAAAATCGGTTAAAAACCACCAATTATTCCTACCCAATCTTTTCGGAGGCCCCAAACTATTATTACAATAAAATTCACGGTGTAACGACGAATATTAATTGGACCGAATTTGTGAATTTAAATTAACATACACAATTCACTTCGAGTTTCTCACGAGTAGGCACAGTGAGTAGAGCGGTAGTTTCTATCTGGACTTCTTTTGCTACATCTACATTTATCAGTCTCTTCACACATGCTCACGTGTAAAAATTACTCCTCCTTAGCAAGCTACAAACAAGTTATGAGCGAAATGAAACGAAGAAAATAAACACTCGGGAATAAAATCCTGTTATATCGCTGGATATAGTACGTGATATAAATCAAAGGCGTGTGTATAGTCGTGCTTGAGTAACGGCGATGGACTCGCCATCTGTCACGTTGGCACCTAATATACCTCTGGCGGAAAGTGGGTGTGTGGGTATTACCTATACACCTCTGCCTTCCCCTTCGGGGACCCTTGTGGCAAGGCGTGAGGATATATATATATATCACGCCTTCCCACCGTAATGTAGGTTGTAACATTTTCATTAGCGTTTTTTTAAACATTTAGGGCACCAGTTCCGAATGGAAGCCTATTTTCGCAACACATTACGGAGGATGAATGATTTCCTGGGCCGAGATGATTAATGTGCCACTATTCTGTTGCTACCAGCTAGCGGCATAAACTTTTTGTCCACCAGAATGGACACTCCTTCCGACCGCATATGTACCTATATTACGTGACATCCAGTAAGGGTAGCCCAGTAACTTAGCATGTTCACCGGTTTCGTGTACATTCGAGGTTTCCCTCCTTAAGTTTTCTATCAATTTGATCTTTAGGTTTTTAGCATGATTTTAATTTACATTCATTTAAATATCCTCTTGGCATTGATATAATTTTTTTTTATATCAATGCCTCTTGGGCAGAAATATTTTATTTGTGAGGTAGTTTTATAATATGAATGTTTTTTTTTTTATTTATTAAAATGTATGTATGTTTCTTTATTCTCTTAACCTGTGTAATTGAATAATTTAAAAGATTTGATAACATATTATAAGAGCTTTCTTTAATATCGTTGAATAAAACATACACATGCAGAAAGAATAGGTAAAATACAAATTTTTAATAAAAATGCAATATAAAATATAAAACATAACGTTTACCTACCTATTTCGAATGTATTTCTGTGAATGTGGATACTTATTCTTTGGCGGTAACATGAGTTGCTTCCACGGTCGCTTGCGCCCAGTTTCTTGCTATAGAGGTCCGATATTCAAATCGAGTCAGTTATAAAGAAAATAAACGGGTGTTTAAGTACTCGCATACCTTTTAAATACACTGTTCTAATTAAGCGTCTAGACTTTTTGTCTTTGTTCATAAAGCGGTAACTTTTTGTCACTCATGCACTTGGCTGTTTTTTTTTAAAGTACACTTATTTTTTTTTATAAACGTGATCGTCTCTTTGACGCAATTAAATTTAAATCATTTTGAATAAAATTCGTGAAACAAATAAAAGCGATGTTATTTTACATATTTATATATTTTTTAAATTTAAATTGTTAATATTTTGTAGGCATACAAAATGAAATTATAAATACAACATTTATGGCTTTTTTAAGGTAGGAATAACACTAAAATGGATACGTGAAAGACGTAAAAAAAACTGAACTAATTCGACACTTTTACCATATGGGTATGTGTTACTAGAATTAACTTAATACTAAGTGTTCTGTTCAAAAGCTATCTACATACAAAGTTTCATTCAAAACGGTACAGCCGTTTTTGGACCGTCAATCGGCACGTATATGACAGACCAAATAGCCGATTCCAATTTCAATTAGATATATATATCATCACACTCCCAAGACAGAATATGTCCATCATACAAATGTAAATTACTGGCAGGAATCGAATCTATAATAGTACTAAAGCAAGCTTGGTCATGCCAGACCAGTTTTGGAATTAAGTCGATATTATTTTGTGTTTGCAAACCGTTGACCTGAGCTAGTAACGCACCCGTTAAGACCCAGCTTCCAAGGATAATTGGCTAAGTAGTTACCGGTCGCTCAAATAACTATCATCAACCCTACTCTAGTCGAGAGATGCTCTCTATAACGTGATCTTGTTACTATAAATGGTTGCTTTCGAACTATATGGGCTTGTAATAAAGAACTATCTACAAAAGGTTATTGAATAGAATCTGGGGTCCTACCATGGACATAAATACCGAAAAGTGCGAATGGGTCACAGTTCTTCACAAGATTATTGAAACAGACATAACAGACAATAACAGATAACAGATAATGCTAAGGTGTCTTGAAGTAAAGGCAGTGGAAGACCACGATCTAACTATCCGGAACAAATCGATTCAACAATCCCAGATTAGGAGCATTAAGAGCAGATACCAACTCGTAACTCATGAGCATGTATGTAGAGACTGGTGAGTGTAAAACATTAAAAAACGCTATTAAAGAACGCTAGAACGCTAGTTCTCTCTACGCCTCTTTTTATCATGCCGGTTTCAACTACTTTTGACGTTTCCATCTTACTTAGGGAACGTACCCATTCTACGTGACCCGTTTAGGGGCGGGGAGCGGAGTCTTTAAAATACTACGGTCTGTCACAGGGGGCGGGGGGGTTTCTCAGGTTTTTGTCACGTAGTCGATTTTACTGAGAGAAATCTCGTATTTTTTCAACCTTTATTCGAATATAGCGCGCAGTGTTTAGCGCTTTTTAAATTCACAGTTGGTGGCGCTGACGCACATATGCCGAGACGTCAGCTGATTGGTATAATTCACTAGTAATTTAAGTATGCATGCATTCTTATGCAATAAAGGCGAGTATGAGCCAAATTTTTTCCTGTGAAATGATTAAAAATCATAATTATGAATTACTACGTGAAAACTAAAGGGGGAGTGGGGGGTCGTGGCATATACTACGAGTGGTCACCGAGGGGAGGGAGGGGTCGAAAAAACTAAAAAAATTGGTCACGTAGTATGGGTACGTTCCCTTACATGCCTCCGCCTACCCCTTCGAACTCGGCCTTTGTATAATATGAAATGAATGAATTATTATATTATCCTCACGCCTTCCCACAAGGGTCCCCGAAGGGGTAGGCAGAGGTGTATAGGTAATACCCACACACCCACTTTCCGCCAGAGGTATGTTAGGTGCCAACGTGACAGATGGCGAGTCCATCGCCGTTACTCAAGCACGACTATACATACGCCTTTGAATTTCTTCTCAGATATATGCAGGTTTCCTCTCGATGTTTTCCTTCACCGTAAAGCTCGTGGTGTGACTAATCACTGTACTTAAGTTCAGAAAAACTCATTGGTACAGGCGGGATTCGAACTTGCGACCTTTGCGTCGCAGGCAACTGCTCGAACCACTCGGCCACCACGGCTTTTATTATATTAATTATAATATGACTATTATTATTATAATTATTATAATATTATTATAATTATTATTATTATAATATTATAATTATTATAATTATAATTATAATATGACTATTGATAACTACGTACCTTGTTGCAACTTGCGTGGATTGTGGCTCGTCGTGACTGCGTCAAATACTTGGTAGGTTCGAAGTGAACCATTGATCACATTGAGCTGCGCGCCGATCTGTCATCGGCGTCGCAATAACACTGATTAAAATATCCACTAAGTAAGTAATACTGTAAACCTTTGATTTATTATCTGGGATTGCAGCACTGCCTCTATCTATTACATTGAGTTACAAGTAATAATTCGTTTTAAATTTTACTTCAAGAGGTAGGGCATAACGAAAGCTATTTTATTTATTTATTGTATACACGCCTTGTTTGGTTTGGTAATGTTATTTTGTCTGGAATAGTCCAAACGTTTTTATAATAAATTGTCCCACGATTTTTCACCCAGTTTCTCTTGGGTTAAAAATTAGAGCCACGCCAAGCATTCTCCAATCCCTCTGAAAAAACAGAAAACTTAATTTAACTCGGTCCAACCGTTTACGATTCTACAATGGACGTACAGAAAAACGTGTTTTTTTATATATACACAAGTATAAAGATGAATTTAACACAAGTGTTTTCTACCAGTCAACCATTTTTGCCAAACCCTTGGTCTTCCGATCCTCCATAGGTGGTAGTAGTCTATTACCATTAGACAGGTCACATTATTGATACCTAGACTATACTGGTGATTTTAGTCTGTATTTAGACCTGCCTCTTGTTCACTAAGTCCTTAATAGTTTTCTGATAAGTTTAAAAGAAGATCCTTCATTAAATTAGTCTCACTCAATCAACCAAATTGGTGGCCGGTCATTAATTACCGTCTAAATAAAAAAAGAAAATTCAAATTATTGTTTAAAGGACATTGTACTGAACTTTCGCTATAACTATAAAAAAAAGTCTTAGTTGTCGAATACGGTGTGCTGACATTCAATTAATAACAGCAGAAGATCAAGCATGTAATATAGAAGTATTGGTTTTTGTTTTTTAAGAAGACGATATTAAATTGGCTTCTAAATGTCTCCGGTGGTTCCAAGTATGTGAGGCATACCTCAGTGCTATGTAACGTAACATTAATTACAGCCAACGTGTGCTACATGCCTTACTTATATCAATAATAGCAACACACATAATGGGATGAAAAGATCATTAAAATGTAATATTGGATGCGGCATTCATTATTCGTATAAAACACTGCTCATTATGGCTACATTTCGCTGTATATATACTACAAAGGTGAATTCACAATGTCCTGGATAACGGGGTAAGTAATAATGTATTTGCTAAATTACGTCGTATTTTACAGTGGAGTGGAAGGACAGCCAGGCCGTTGCCCAGCAGCGGGACACAATTGGTTATTAATAAAAGAAAAAATTCACATATGTGATAATTCTCGTTGTCTCCAAAGGAATGCGTCGTTGGTCGTGATATATTGATCTATATTAAAAATACATCCCTTCAAAATGGCCGTACTTTGGTGACAAACATAAACCCTTAAATAATTTATGTAGGCAGAATAAAAATAATATTATTTGGGACATTTCCACTTAAACATACCTGGTTTCAAAATCTGAAATCTATTGGTCTACAATCACCAGTCTCTTCATATTATGTACATGCTCACCGGTATACAAATACACAATCCAAAACCAAGTTACAAATAGTCGTCCTTATTCGAAAATGTCCGTCATGGCCGACCATGTTATTATATTCAATATGTGAGAATTTCTTTACATACACATACAAATATGCTGATTTTAATGTCCTCATATATACATATATTCATTGTTAATGTGAGGACATAAGTTTTCCTATTTAATGATCAAAGTATTCTGTTTGCTCGTAAACCCATGCACTTTTTGTCATGCATTTTTTGCAATTTTCGCTCCCACACTGCATAAAATATTGCTTCTGATTGTATCAATTTACCGATACACTTAACATAAGTAAGTGTTTAGTATTAATTAAGCGTTATGAACTTTTTTTAATTGAAACTAATAAGTAAATGTACGGTAATTATTACCACAGTGCTGTCGAGATGTGCTAGTGGAGTAGAGTTGACTGTAACGCAAAGATTGCCAGTTTGAACTCCGTCTTGGTTCGCCTACTAAAACATTGTATCGATGTTTTTCTGGACCTATAGTGATTAAGCTTACGAAATTTAAGGTGAAGGGAAACGTCGCGTAACAAGCACACGTTTGAGATACTAAATTCAAAGGCTATGCAGGGTCGTGCTTTATAAAAAAAGCCATCCGACAAAGAAGGTGCCTACCACGGCACTATTAACACCCTGATGAGGTCCTTATGGGAAGGCTTGAATTTAGGTAAACATATAGTTATTAACATAACGACAAGTATTTATAAAACCTTTCAGACTCATCGAGGTCACTGTATCGTTTGATCAAGAGTTGGTATTATATAAAACGACTGTCTTTATTCTCAAGATCTTGTTTATGATATATCGACCAAGCATTGCGATCGCAAGAAGTCTGCTTTAAACAAGGCTGTTTGGCAAATGCTTAATCTTTTTTCGTGATATTGTAAAATGTCATTTTGTCGATGGGTGTCTTGTCGGGTTCAAGTCGGGCGCAAGTCACGAGCGGTTATGTAAGCAGGCTGCCGGCTCGCGCCGTCATTATAGGCACTATTACAGGAACACTCGGCCTCCCGCCCGGCCATTGTCAAGATTGTGGGGTCAGCGATACCCCACGTTAAACAACTTGTAATTTTGCAACAACTATTCGCATAACCCAATAAATAGTTGTTTGTAAAACAATTTACTTGTATATTTTCAAGGGAAGCTGACGAGATCACGTTGATAACTCGTGACCAACATACGGTTATTAATTATGGTAATAATAATGACCTATCATATTGTTCTCTGGTCGTGTCTAACGTCTTGTTTCGACGAATACAATACTACCAACATTGCTGCAAAGCTTTTTTTGTTAACTTACTAACTGTTCATATCCTCTTGAGGTTTTTACTGGAAGACCTCCTTTGTCTGTGCTTAGATTTCGTTCATTAGTTGTTGGTTATCTATTTTTTTACCCAAATTATGTCAATCTTACGTATCATGTTAATATATTTTCAATTATATATTACTGAGATTGCTATTCCCACAGGTCACTTAACGTGAAGTGCCATCCACGAAGACGCGCCCCACTATTATTCTATAGTTAATAGCGTAAGTGGGCAACCTTCCAATAATGTTTGAGTATTATCGGTACACACTGATTACTATGAGTGCACACGCACACTACAATCAATAGACTCGGGTCATGCACCCAGTATCTCGCGACCCCCTTGACTAGAAATTGGTGGGCGCGTCTTCGTGAATGACACTATACATAACAGTATATATACTTGGGCATCTGTCGATGTACAACTATATAACTCGCATAGGCTGGATAACGCGATCCCCGGGTTGTACTAATGTAGGAGGTGCACAGGTCCCGTTAATTGAATGTGCCCGTAACATCACCTTTAAGAAGATTGCGGACGGTTGGCGAAAGTAAATTCCTGCCAATACAGATTGGCAGGAATTTACTTTGTACTAAAAATATTCTTGACATGAAATAACCTCCCGTTTAGTACTAAGTAATTAGTAGCATCCAGACACACGGCTGACTTGTGTATAATTTCCTTAACGGTTGTTAAGCAGTAGTCTTCCCCGACATCGTATGCTAATGAAGTTCCAGCACCAATTAGCTACCGATCCCCTTCGTTCGTGTTTTGCTTATGATTTAACTATAATGGTGCTTTGAATGGTAATATTCTTAATTATGGCTCGAAAAGTGCCGTGGTGGACGAGTTGTTTCTGTGTCCCGCAAAGGTACGGTTGCAGGTTCAATACTCCGGTAGTAGCCAATATTTTAACGTGGGTATAGTGATCGTACATAGAATGGTCAAGGAAAACTTTGAGAATAAATTCAAAGGCTAACGTAAACTTAATTAAAAATTTGGTCAAATGTGGGTTTCATTGATCCATAATCACCATTCGCAGGAGCGGAAAGAGTAAGTTACAAGACTTGAAGAGTTTTCACAGCACCAAGAGCTATCTTTGCCACATCTCACTTAAGGTCTGTTTGCATAGACGGCAGAGAAGCGCCGTTACTACTTATCCATGGCAATTGAATATTATACCTTACATCTACTTAAATTATGTCGATAGTTGAGTGCTAAGAATACCTTCGCTTACGTGTTGTTTAATTGCTTGATATTTACTTTAACCATTTTTATATATGGCTTAATATCGCACGTTTATGATAAAAGAAGCGAATATTCGAGATATTTTAGCAGTATTTGAATCTACATACATAAACAAAGATATATATCATCACGCCAAGTCGCTCACGGGGCAGGCAGGGAGTACAGAGCGCCAGTTTTCTCTAAATACATATTAGAATGTCAAATTCATATTCATAGCTATTTATCCCCATCCAATCGCATTGGCACGATGCGATGATCTCTAGTGAAGTGTAGTGGAAACTACTTGGCGGTGCGCGTACGCAGTCGGCATGGCAAAGAGTTCGGCCCGTTTGATCTCGCCACAAGTATGCCGTGATATACCGACCCTGCGGTCACATAGTTTTTATTTATCCCGTTGATTACTGTGTGTGTACCTACTTATGAAGCAGGGTAGACAACTTCTATGTTCAGATGAGTAGATAAAATAACAAGTTGAGTGTTATAATAACATGTGTATTTGTTGTAGGCCTCGGTAGGAAAATCGATAATATTACTAGATCTAGATATATAAATATAATAAAAAGTTTAAGATGGTGAGTTTGTATGCAACAGACAATCTCTCCTTAACCGATTTTAAAATACCGTATAAATTTTAATAAATATATAAAATAATATTTAATATAAAAATAAGTGTAATTGCGTGTCCTACTAGTCTAGTAATAGCGTAGCATTCCTGTTTTGTATGGAACTTCGTGCTAATTTATTGCTAACTGTCAAAGAAATGAGGTCAACGTAAGAATATTCCTCTATCGCCTTTATACGTATGCAATAAGCGTACTTAAAAATAATTTTATATCAATAAACATAAACAAAAGATGTTACTTCCTTCCTCAGTCCTCGGAACTGTAGTTGAGATGTCCATTGACAATGGCTGGAACAATGAAATTTATTAAAATGCAATAACAATAAAATTCGTGTCCTTACATTAGTGATGGTAAGTTATTCTCCCAACGCCACTTAATGAGAAGTGATGGGTTCGTAAGAAAATAAAATAAAAATACAATGTTCTACCCACCAAGGGTTCCAACGAGCCAGCCGCATTGCGTATGCACGGCGCATGCGCATGATAATACACGACAAATACAAACATATACGTGCATTTTTACAAACCTACACAAGTTACAAGTCGACTCATACGTCAGCTCTATATCCCAAAATTTTCTTTTATACTACAAGAGTGGCAAACAAGCATACGGCCCACCTGATGGGAAACGGTTACCGCAGCCTATTTATGCTCACGATACCGAAGTATCACTTGCGCGTTGCCACTCTGTGTTCGGAGAGTTATACTGTGTTGGCAGCATAAGGTTTAATCCCTCTGCTTCCAACACATTGTAACAATCCTCCTACCTCCCCAAGGATCTCATTCCTGGAAACCTTAATAATAGAAAAGCTAATATTAATAATATACCATCATTAATAATATATAATATGATAGGTACTGATGTGCTCCCATATATATATATATATATGAATGTATGTATATATAAATATATTTATATATATTTTATACAATAAACAGTAATTAGCAATTTTCTATATATATCACTCTGACGCAAAGTCGAAAAAAAATAAAACGCTGAATAATGCCACTAAACAATGTCAACTTTTTTGATAAAGCTATAGTTTACAATGTTATGGAAAATAGATTAATAATCTCCTTAAGTTTCTCTGAAAACGTTATCGTACCTACACCACCTAATCTATTCAATCCCCGTAGAAAGCCAAACTTTGTACAATGCAGATACTCGTGATACAAGTTTTAGTTACAACCAAGGTTCACACCCGAAGACATGACCGCCAATTGGTCAGTTGGCCTGGACACCGAAGAGTTATAGAACTATTCCAATCCAGACCTTGCCAATAACTTCTACGTCACAAGTGAATGCACTAATTCATAGCTCAAGTACTGTCGCAGTGCAGTCTGATACGACCTTGAATTGCCATCGATTGAGTTCGTGGTTTGATTGGATAGATTAACTCAATACTTTTTTAGGTTTCTGATAATAAATAAGTACCAAAAGACAATGTACAGACAAAAGTAGACTTAATTATAAGCGCTATACGAAATATAGGCACCTATTTATCCAGGAACCTTGTACCAACTATCTTGATATAAAGGATGGTGTTAACTTTGCAGACAAAGTGAAGTGTGTAGCGAGACAAACTATATTTTTGTGCTGGAAAATCGTTATTTTACCAGCATTAAGATTTTACGTCCAACTTACGTCCTTTTTTCTAACTGACAGTTTTTTTACTTGTTTGCCACTGTCAAAGGTAAAACCTTAAAGACTAAACTTTGACAGTGGCAAAAAGTATAAACTACTTCGTCGTGTCGCCAACAGATGGGAACGCCAAGAGTATTTCAAACTGACAGGCATATTTGAGCTGGATATATATTTAGAATCTAACGTGGCAGATGGCGAGTGACTCGCCACTAAAGCACCCAAATTCTTCTCAAACGGTGTTTTACTTCAGTGTTAAGATCTTTGCGTGGGAGACCGAGGCTTGAACCTACAATCGTGACTTTGTAGGCGAGTGCTTACACGACAAAGCCACAACGCTCTTGTATGATTAATGACCAAATTTTAAATGTAAGTTTGTCATAAGGCGATTATTTTAATTAACGAGACGTGAATTGACGTTCAGGGGACATTGTGACGTCATTGACAGCGCATAACGAATCGAATGCCATGTTGTAAATCAAAAAGACACCCACGTCGAACTCTAAGCCACGGCTTCTGGTATCCGCGTCACACTTTGAACGTACATACGATAATAAACATTACGAATGAAGGTATACAAAATTTATTTACAAATTCTAAACGAAGTCTTTATTTATTTTTTATATTTATTTTTAGTAATACTAACACTGTTTTTTTTACTAATCACTCGAATTGATCTAGTTCGGAAACGGAAATTGAAAGGGCTCTTTAATTTCCATTCTATATTTAAAAATCATAAAAAAAGGTATTCAAAATATTGCCGACCTGATCAACTACACTTAATGATTTAGCTACAAAGTCATAGAAACAAACAGTATTCAATTAATAAAAAGATTAATCGGATATTAACAAAACCGCCTTCGGATCGAGCGGCTGCCGCTCGCGCACCGACTCGACAGCTTTTCCGTCCTCGATGGCCACTAGTTGTTATTCCCGACGTCACCTGTCACACGCCACTCGGTAGCACCCATCCGTAATAATAAGAATTGTAATATAAAAGCATTATAATCCAATCAGAAGGTAACGTGAGGTGTGACCGCCCGCGAGCTCGATTTACAATTCGGAACGCGCTCGTGTCGATCGTAAAATATTTTTGTATTGTACAACACTATAAAGTATTAGAGGTAATAAGCAGTAGACACACACATAGTATACACTTCTCATCAGAAAAATCGAAACTCCTTGCAAGTTTAGGTTTCGCAAAGATTATCAGAAAATTGTGTATGTTTAGGAATATATGTCACATGTCGTTTAATCTTGTAAAATAAGAGGTATTATTCACTATTAAACGTCATTTGATATATATTTTTCCCTTAAAAAATATAAAATTGCTAAGCGATTCGCTCTCACTTCGTTCACTTTCGTCGGAATTTCACGAGTTTTCCGTTGGTAGAGGTCGTTGACGTCTTGAAGACGGAGACGTACGTAGGTCGCCTTCGCGTTGATCAATATAAGTTACAATGGGCCGAACCTTCAACACAAAGGTCGAATCACGACACTGAGATTTTCTAAACTTAAGTACAGTGATAAGTCACACAACCACCTTTATGTTGAAGGAAAATATCGTGAGGAAACCTGCACCCTATGTTTAAAAGGTTATTCATAGACGTATGATGTATAGTCGTGCTTGAGAGAACCTTTGGCGAAAAAGTATACTTAGGTAAGTAAATTACACTGCCTACCCCTTTTAGGACCCTTTTGGGAAGGCATGGAGATAAACAAAAGAGGTACAATGTACGGTAAACTAATTAAGGTACATTGAGTTACCAGCCTCTCATTACCCACGTCACACGCCGACGACAATGAAGTCCGTAATTTTCGATCGGTTAATGGTCATAATTGTTTTATTATTAAGACAAAATAACTTAATTATTACAATTCACTACTTACTTTTTATTGTGACACAGTTAAAAATTCGTATTTCAATCGATATCGTAATGTAAAGAATCTGTTGGTAAGCTCAGAAAACCACCGCCATTTTCGAACCCGGAACCTACGAAATATGATATGAATACTTAAACACCAAACGGCTTACAATGTCATTATTATAACGGAAAACATAATTGTACTGATAATTCAAATAATTACCGCACAAATATCCCTGGTTTTCAGTATAATTATATTGTATTTCACTAATACACACTATAAATGATTTTTAAGTTGTGTTTTACTGGCTAATAACTACTGCACTGAAACTACTGTACATCGTAAACCTCAGTAATAAAACGTCTCATACTTCCAGTTGCATATTTCTCACGTTTTTGATTCAAAATATCATAAATTACGATATGCGAAGCATACTGCAATAAATCGTTTTGTATTTTTAAATATTTAGATAGGTTTGATAGGAGAGTGACGTGTTATGTCCGTGTTCGGCGTTCCTTGGCCCCGTTCTAATATGGTAAGTTGCGGCGGAAGTCGGACCTATTGATGTCCTGTTGGAGATTTTCAGGAAGTTATCTACAGGTTATCCATTCAAAAGCTGTTAAACTATGCCATCGGCTTATCACAACCGATATTTCACAGCGGCTAAAAGGCAAATGTTGTTACTAAATGCATTTAAACCAAAGTAGCGTTGCGACGTTAGTAGGCACCTAAAATACTCGTCGTCGATACGACGATCAATAAATTAAAATTAATTCGGCGTGCGAACGGCGAGATCCGATACGCGATACCGACGCCTACATTTATCATTCGCTAACACGTCGGACATTTCACTGAGGACGCTCGGCGCGGGAACGTGGGCCTTACTGCGGTGCACATAGAGGTCCCGAGGGCATAGATGATTGAGCACGTAATGATCTGGTGCGGGGACAAAGGATAAGGCGTCTAAAGACAACGAGGGGAAGGGATATGTTGGCGTGCGTGGTGGGCACGCGCGGGCACGCACCTCGCATGCGGATGCGGCTGATGTCACGCGTGCAAATATACCTCACCAGACTGGACGACGCTGCCCGCGTGACCTTGTGCACCCGGGGAGGTTCTCACGATGCCGCGATTGTGCTTTCCTGTTGAGCCTTCTTAAATACCTCCATAGAACATTCTGTTTCTAAGGCCCACCTACAGTCTCAATGTATTTAGTATCATTGGGGGAACGCGGCCCAGGCCGGAAGACGTCACGCTGCGTATTCACGTATTACAGTTTATTACGTACATATGCGCCAGTTACGAGGCGGTTGAACTAAAAGGGGCAATTTTCGCGAGTCAAGGAACGTGAAAGAAGGGAGCTCGCTGGCGTTGTAGCCACGCCTCGATGCGTCTGTGAACTAGGGGCGGATAAGCGTCGATTAATAATTTGGGCAATAACTTTTTACTGGATTAAAACCGGCGCAGGGGGAAGATTTCATACCATTGTAAAGAGGCTACCCTTTTCTTAAATGTAATGCTATTATCGCGTTATAGCCACGTCTTCCATATTCAAATGTGTAATGGGTAAGTTTAATTTGGTTCGTAAACGATTACATTCTATATTTAAAAGTTTACCGAAACGTCGTGATTGGACAACAGATAGGTTATACAGATGACACTACAGTTAACATTCCAACCCCTAGAATTGGAAGTACATTCGAAGGTTATTTAAAAAAAATACACCGAACTGAATACAATAATTAATCATCTGGACAATGCACATGAATCATGCAATCCTTAATTGGGCCGAACCTATTTTCTGCATAGGTAAAAGCTACATAACCTTAATATACACATAAAGGTATGAATTTATTAGATAAATACATAATATATAATATACCTAGAACAATTATTCATCGGCCATTGAATCCGCGATTTGATCATTCAAAATGGTAAGAAAATAATGCACGTCACATTTATCATATTCAATTGGCAACTTGCGAAACCGTTATTTCAAGTTCGGTTTTCGAATACTTTATTGTATTCGAAAATCAAACTTCGCCTTACCCACATTGGGTCCTAGGGCGATTAAAAACTACCCCCAAAAATGAATTGTTACACTCCGTATAAAGGCCACCCTACAACCAGGATCCCTGATGCAAAATCTACGAGAAAGCTAGAGAAGGGTTAGCAAAAGGCCGTTAGGTAAATGTGTGGGTACCCGTGCATCGTGAATATTAACAACACTTGCCGTACCCTGTGGCGCAGTGATAAGATCTCGCCGTTGCATCTGCCGTCCATGGGGGCAGGGGTTTGATTCCGGTGTTTTGTTTCACTACAGCTGTGAGAACTTGCGGGGATTATGATTGGTTTATGGTTTGATTTACTGCACACCGCAAATATAATTGTTTACTCGTATGAGATAAGCGCTTATTGTGAACCATTATGTGTGAGGTTATTCTGACATTTCTCTGACGAAGCAAAGCCAGTATCTAATTGAATATAGAATATTTACGTTTATAAATCACACATTATTATATTTTATGGATAATTAATAATACATTTATGATAATAATATATAACAATATAAGTGTGTGTATTCTAATATGTTATTTTGTATTCCAAAAGTATTTTGGATGCCTTACTAGAGAGTGTGAGTGATAAAGATTTTTTTGTTTTTATACGATACTAACTGTCCCGCCCAGCTTCGCCCGGGTCATAGCGTGATGTTATATAGCCTTAGCCTTCCTAGAGAAATTGTCTATCCAACACAAAAAGCTTTTTCCAATTCCAACCAGTAGTTCCTGCGATTAGCGCGTTCAAACAAACAAACAAACTCTTCAGCATTGTAATATTAAGTATAGATAAGTAATAAGTATATAGATCTGTTGTTCTTGGAGCAAGAGCCGCGTGTCAAAACATTGCACGCTTGTCATGCTTTTTTGGGATTGAAATAATTATAAAATAGTAGTTATTTTTGCCGTATTTAAGCCGTGGTGGCCGAGTGGTTCGAGCAGTTGCCTGCGACGCAAAGGTCGCAAGTTCGAATCCCGACTGTACCAATGAGTTTTTTCTGAACTTAAGTACAGTGATTAGTCACACCACGAGCTTTACGGTGAAGGAAAACATCGAGAGGAAACCTGCATACGTCTGAGAAGAAATTCAAAGGCGTATGGTTAGTCGTGCTTGAGTAACGGCGATGGACTCGCCATCTGTCACGTTGGCACCTAATATACCTCTGGCGGAAAGTGGGTGTGTGGGTATTGCCTATACACCTCTGCCTACCCCTTCGGGGACCCTTGTGGGAAGGCGTGAGGATATATTATAGTTATTTTTATTAATACTTCAATCATACGGAGAATACATAAGTTTGTTCTATTTTTGTGGGGTTAAATATATTGATAAATCCATGTAGGTACATATATAGGGTACCTACCAAATGTAAATGATATACCAAATCACTAATATATTTATTAATTATCCGTATAACCAACCAACATAATTATGTAGGCTAGAGACTATGGTATAATTGTTAGCGTACCGTATATATCCTCGTTGTACCAATGAGACGTCAAAGCTGAGTTGATGAGTCCCGCAGAGGAGACTACAAACTTAGGCGATATTCTAGTTCTGTCGGTTTCTATGTCGTGTTGGTGTATTTAAGTGATGTATAGATAAGCCAACGAGCATTCTAATTCAATTTCCGCTGCATTCATAAACGAAGGCACTTCTAGTTTTTGTTTTTCATTAGCCCGATGCTTGTAAAACACGAAATCCTTCAACAATCAAGCTTAGTAGCACACAAGCAGCGTATCTAGTACAATGGCCGAAACTTGCAGCCCTTTAATGAATAAAAAGCCGGTGGTGCCCGGTATTAAGAGACGTAGAAATTAGGAATTGTCGCTGGAGTACGCAGCGAAGGGATTACGTAGGTGAATTTAATGTACGGTTTCGGAGTCTCATGGTACCGGCCAGGTAGGGCATGTGGCGAGATGGTGCGATAACAGGAATTATTCATACGCGTGTTATCGGTCCGCCATCGCTGCGCTATTGTGAACGCGGGCTAACGCGGCGAGGGGTGGCTCCTGGTCGTAGCGGCCGCTGTCAAAACGTTGTGTGTACGGGGCTTAATGCGACGCCGGTACGATTGATTATTGTTTTATTCCGTGTTGTTTACTATAATGACCCGATCGATGCCAGGTTTCAATCGCATTCGAAACTACTTTCCCCTGTCCGATACTATCACCAATTTTGTTCGTCGAAAACAATTGACAGACAACCTCAATTGCTACCTAAAAGTAATTACATATTTGTTGAACAAATGTACGTTGCACTATCTGAAGTGTCTCCTAGAGATGTTACAAATTATAATACGTTTGTTATTCATTGTCGGTTTTGATACGATCCCCCATGAGCTTCGCCGTGACTAGGCCGTAATGTACGGGTGTCCTCGTGATAACGATCTTTGATAATCTGAAACTGCGATCGACACCTGGGATGGATACGATGCGGGTCATGCAGACCTACTAAGCCTCCTGCGTTTGTGACGAATATTAACGTCACAAACGCGTGTTCTAAATTATCTAAATATATAAACTACCAATGTGGCTGATATGGAAACCATTATTGATGAAAGGTTGAGAATTAGATATATATTTACTGAGAATGTGAAGAGAAAGAGGAAGTTTTAAGGAGATGAGGAAGACAACTATCTACGCCAAATCAATTGAAACAAAGAAGGACAGATAGACGTACTGCTAATCAAGCTTTTATAGATAATAATAATAATAAATAATATCCACACGCCTTCCCACAAGGGTCCCCGAAGGGGTAGGCAGAGGTGTATAGGTAATACCCACACACCCACTTTCCGCCAGAGGTATATTAGGTGCCAACGTGACAGATGGCGAGTCCATCGCCGTTACTCAAGCACGACTATACATGCGCCTTTGAATTTCTTCTCAGACGTATGCAGGTTTCCTTTCGATGTTTTCCTTCACCGTAAAGCTCGTGGTGTGGCTAATCACTGTACTTAAGTTCAGAAAAACTCATTGGTACAGTCGGGATTCGAACTTGCGACCTTTGCGTCGCAGGCAACTGCTCGAACCACTCGGCCACCACGGCTTTTATAGATAGACTGATTAAAGAGGTCTGTAAGTCTAGAGAGCGCTGGCGTTATAGTCTCTCTACGTACCGAGGAACTTGGCATGATGAGAGCTGAGGTTTTATGGGAACTGACATTAATTTTGCGTTTTAAGATATAATGTATTTATTTCCATTTTGCTTATTGTTAAATAATCAAGTAGGAATATCATGAAAACTGGTTTGCTATAAGCGTAAATGACCATGTATTAAGTACCCGCAGCGCGCGGCAGGGATGCGCCAGCAATTGTTCTGGGAGCTACAATACATTGGGGAGTAAGGTGAAGGGATGCGCCCCTCACCGGCCCCACCAATCCCCGAGCACCACAGATATCATTACAACGACCCTCCGCTTAAAACTGTATTCCTTCCTACATATGT
The DNA here is from genome assembly GCA_016069955.1 of Drepana arcuata. Classification (NCBI taxonomy): domain Eukaryota; kingdom Metazoa; phylum Arthropoda; class Insecta; order Lepidoptera; family Drepanidae; genus Drepana; species Drepana arcuata. The sequence goes on along the minus strand of JACCPG010000521.1, from coordinate 91,603 downwards.
TAGCTTTCACTATTTAAATAATAATCATTCACCATTTGGCAAATTAGAAAGGGGAATGCAACTGCTCCAATACGTTGACATAAACACGAAAACAAATGCCTAACGTTGCAAGAGGTCCGGTTGATGTTGTACATTGCGCAAATAGTAACATTAATTAAACGAGATCACTAATCAAAACAAGTATAACTGTATATGGAAACAAATTAACACAGTGTATCATCAAACCTCGCACAACCATGTACATAATTAATGAAATTTCCAGTTGGCCCACCATTTTAATTGCTCTGTGTTGTGACATGGCGCTTTTGAAATATTTCGGAAAAGTAAGGCCTTTTGTTCACCGACGTAACCACAAACTCACCGAGCGAGTACAGTTATGACTCCATTATTTGTTTATCAAATAGCCATTAAAGTGAAGAATATTCATGGCCACAATTGCTTGGCTAAGGATGAAGATGTCGTGTGAAACGTCAGATGTTACGAACTAATGGTATTCATTTAGGCTAGCGCGGCCAGTAACAAAACGCCTTCAAATTGCCCGCCTAATGACAACAAGTTTTGATGTTTCGGACTCGCGTTACAATTGTTCCTATCGGCCCATCTCGGCCTACCTTGGCAATGATCACTTAAACCCTCATAAACTTGAGGAGACGGCATTGAATTAACTAGGTACTTGATGGTACTCTTTCTTTGTCATCAGCCATTAGAGATCTCCATACTTTCTAATGACAGAATATTTATTATTCTCACAAGGGTCGCCGAAGGGTGTATATATTATTATTATTATATTATGGTGGCAGCTGGTGAGCCAATAGCCGTTACCAGTTGTCCAGCGCGACCATATACTCATGCTTTATGATTTTTTTTCAATGGTATGCATTTTACCTCTTAAAAATCTCGCGGTGTGATTAATGACTTTACTTACCCAAGAAAAAATTCATTGATATTCGGGATTCAAACTCGTAATCATTACGTTCGAGGCGATAACGCGAGCCACTCAGCTACCGTGACTGTAATTCTATCTGTTTAATATATGTGTATGAAACGTGTGTGCAGGTCGGACGCTGAGCAGCGGCAGCGGGCAAGTATGCCGGCCGCACTTCCACACGCCGCTCCACCCGTGGCTGGAGTCGAAGGCGCTGGGCGGCGGCGCGTGGGGCGGCGGCTTCCAGCAGGACGCGCCCGCGGACAAGCCCCTCTCCCCCGCACAGCACCACCACCCGCACCCGCTGTTCTCCTTCCCCCCGACGCCACCGAAGGACTCGACGCCGGACTCGGTGGCGGCGGCGGCGCTCGGCCAGCAGGACTACCAGGCGGCCGTCGCGCACGCCACGGCTATGAGCGTGGCCTTCATGCAGCAGCAGCAGGAGCTGCCCCTCTGCGGCGACATCAAGCCCATGATGGGCGCGCCGCCCTCCAAGCAGCGCGAAGGTGCGCAGCCGGACACGTGCCCGCAGGAGAGCCAGCCCTCTGGGGAATCCAACTACCCCGCGCAATACAATGCCGCCGGCGGCGACTACTACAACTACCAGGGGAAAGGGTACAGTGGGGCGCAGCAGCAGAATAAGCCGCGACCGAACAAGACGCGAACTAGCGCCGGTGAGTCCGCGGACTGCCCGCCTGCACCGCTCTCGCTACGACGCACTCGTACACATCACATCGCCGACGCTTATCCGATCACAGAGCTAAAATTGATATCAAAATTGATCTAGATATTATAAATTTTTTGGTGCAGTAAGTGCCTATTAAAATAACGAAGCTTTCACTTGCAGAATTCTCGATATCTAATCGTGAAATAAATCAAATACTCGAGGAGCCGTTCGAATCTTGTTAATCGGAGCCTTTACAAAATGGCTGCCACGATACACTCGCGTAATTAGAATCTCAACACAGATTGTCTCATTGACAATTGCGATTTATTAATTCGATAAACTTCGCAAGATTCATATTCCTTTTAGTATTTCGAAACAGTATCGCAATGAGATTTGGTTATAGTGTGGGTGATGTGTCGGATAAGCGGAGGTGTCGCACTGGGGTTTTGGCGCCACACGTATTCAAAGGCCAGACTGGGTTCGGTCGGTGTACTAAACTAACGCTTGCCCTTTAACTAACTCGGTGGAGGGATATTACTAACTTGTATTGGCTTTTCCAGTTAACATCGGTCTCCTGTAACCTAAGAAAAAACTAGCAATTCTATTTTTAAAATTGACGCAGGCGTTCGATATTCAAATAATTGAGATGAATTTGAACCGGAAAATACAAATATGTATACCTAACAAAAACCTATTCTATTAGTAGTTTGCAATCGTTTCCCAAGTGCTTAGTCACTGCCCCGGAGAGGTCCACAGGCTGCGCGCGCAACATTTCATTGTACCCGCCATGTGAAACGAAGTCTGTGATGTTGACCGAACTAACCAGAAGGTTCTCATTACTTAATTGCGAATGCTATTGTTTTGCTATACCGTTCGTAATTAAACAAATACAGTTAAGCAGATTTCTATTAATTTACGAGACAGTCTTTTAAATAAATCGCGTTTAAATATCGTGTTACCGTTATTAGAACGAACCTTAAAGTACTCAGGTTTGGAAATGAGAAGTGATTTTTACTTCATCATCATCATCTTATCTTCACGCCGAGTCCCTAACGGGGTAGGCAGAGTGTATAGAGCGCCAGTTATCTCTAGACTTACATAACTCTTTTACTTCGACACACAATTTTACTTTCATTTTGTTAAAACAGGACATGCATTCGAGTATCTTTCGGCTCAATTTCAACTCTTACACGAAACACATCGTCAAGCTAAGTCCCTGACGGGGAAGTCAGAGAGAGTACAGGGCCAGTCATTCTAGACTAGAAGGAGAACTAGGAGTTTCAAATAAATAATATTTTGAAACCGAAAATGTTAGACAGTCTGTTCGAAAAAAAAATCAGAGAGCATTAAAAACGAATGAATGTGGAGGGAAAATGGGAAACCATGTGGTCAACTGCCTTTTACGCTGAGGACGCAGTTTTACTGGCGTCATCAGAAGACGAATTGCAGACACTAGTTACCATAATAAAAGAAAGGGCTGCATTTAAACGCAGGCAAGACTATGGTTCTGTTGTTCGAAAGAGATAATAAACAAGTGACTGTGTGGCTATACGAGTAGGTATCCGTAAAGGTACCAAATTCTAGAGCGGCTAAACGTCATCATCATCAGCCCACTCTAGTCCACTGCTGGACATAGGCCTCCCCTAATGAGCGCCATAGCGCCCTGTCTTCAGCTTGCCGCATCCAGCTAAACGTCAAGAGTACTCAAAACCAGCGAGCATGTATGACAGATTAATGTGGACGAAGTGAAAGAGATATGTAAATCCAGAGAGAACTGGCGCCCTCTCTGCCTACCCTGTTAGGGACTCGGCGTGATGATATGTAGTTACGTATGAAAATGTACCGGTGAATGTGGATGAAGCGAAAGAGGATTGTAAGTCTAGAGAGAGCCTACGCTGACTACCCCGTGAAGGTCTCAACGTGATTATATAAATACATATCTAAATAGGGAATACCTGTGTCTCTCACCAGAAAGGCCAGTTCAAAGAGTAAAGTGCCAATTCTATCTAGCCATACAGAACTTCTTCGCTTCATCCACATTTTCATCATCATTAATACTAGTACTTTTCATAATACATGAAACACACACATGCACACACAGACAACGGCACGTGACCTCCGCAGTTCCAGCCGCATTGTCCGTTTGTAGTTTAGCAACGCCTGGCGCAGAAATGTGTATAATATTTAAAAAATCACTCAAATGTAATTGTATTAACACTGCAACGCTTTATATTATAAAATTATCTCTCATACTTGTTAAACTTTGACAATGGACGGGAACCGAGCCTTCATTGTTTAGATTAATGAATGAACAAAATTATGTACAATGAACGTTCATACAAATAAACACAGCAGACGTCCCTGACGCTTCAAAAGACTATATTATGTACTAATTAGAAAGTAACATTCGTTAAAAAACCGTGTTGGCTCAGTGCTAAAAGTACTCAGCTTTAAATTCAGGATTGCAAGTTTGCATCGCGGTGGTTCTTACCAATGACTTTTCCGAGCTTAAACTCTGTCACGGTCAACGGTGAATGCAAAAACACAATTGAAATGAGTCCTCGAAAGCGTGCAGCAAAGTGATCAATGGCTAGTCTGGCGCCGTTACAAGACTTCATAAGTAAGTTAGCTTGAAAAATCCTTTCCCCACGGTATTTTTCTTCACATTTCTTTATAATAGCAATTACAATGATTACATTATATTCCATTCTAACCTTCTTAACTAATTGAATTACAATGCATATAACCGACAACTCAGTCGGCTTATCGAGTTAGAAGAAATTTTCTCATGAGGTAATTAGACATGTTTGAAAAATATATAATTACTTTAATGGCGGGGATTGAGACGTTAACTTAAAGAGCATTCAATTGTATTGCATTTGACACTTCTCCTGTCTCCAGTATATTGTTCTCCAAAGATATCTCTAGGTTATCTGGCTATCTAGCCACCGGATGTTTCTCAAGCTTTTGTTTAGTTACTTATGAAATAGATGAATATCAAGTTACGCCACTACGATACATATGATATGATACGATATATATATATATATATATATATATATATATATATATGTCTTATGTACAGTGATTAGTCACAACACGAGTTTTACGGTGAAGAAAAACATCGAGAGGAAACCTGCACACGTCTGAGAAGAAATTTAAAGACATAATATAGTCGAGCTTAAGTAATGGCGATGGACTCGCCATCTGTCACGTTGGCACTTATAACATATCTCCCCTGGAGAGTGAATATGTGTGTGTACTATCTACATACCTCTGCCTACCCCTTCGGGGATCCTTCTGTGGGCAAGCGTGAAGATATTATTATTTGCTTTAATATTTTTCAAGCAAATATTTGTCTAGACATATCGTTTTCTTGTTTTATATTTGGCAAATTTGAATAATAATATGCATAATCCTTGAACAATTACTCACACGAGAAAAGGTCACATACCAGAACGTTTGTGTGGGAACGTTAATCTAAAATACCTATTAAATACATTTAAATACGTGTCTTGAGAAATACCGTCTATGTTTTGAAATATCCATGAAAGGGTTATAGTATATTTATACACTACTATATTTACACTACTAATACCCTTTATACACTACTTTAAACGTGGCCCAGACGTTGGCTGTCAGCCCAAGAGATGTTCGCTGAAAAAAAACAATAGAAAATCAATGCATGATAGTCAATTCGTAGAAGTATGGTAAGTCGTGCTTACGAGACGATATATATGTATGTAAAGCCGTGGTGGGCGGGTGTTTCAAATAGTCACCTGCAACGCATAGATTGCAAGATCCAATCCCAACTGTAAAATTGATTAAACTAAGTGCAATATTTTTTATGCTTATTTAGTGTTTATTTCTACAAAACGTATTAACTACACCACGAACTTTAAAAACATAGAGTTTGATAAGATAAAAACGTCCTGTTTGTGAAACGGTAGACTCGGCATCTGTGACGTTCTAATGTGTTAATATACCATGCTTAGCCCTTCGGGAATCCTAATGAGAAGACGTAAAAATACATACATATATAAACGTACCTTAATTCTTAAAGCTAGGTGCTTTAAGCCAGCCTAGGTGGAGGTTTAAGACCAATTAACACATTGTTCCACATCGTTACCCAGTTTTTGTTCCCATTAACACGTTCCACTTAATTGAAGTAAAAAGCGGCTACGTACACGTAATTGGGAACCGACTTGTATCGCATTTTATAGTATGTCTTTGTAAATACAACACGCGCTTGGCGTTTAACTGAACACTTGGCAAATACAAGGTGCCTAAGAGTTTAGAATTGTTACAGAGCCTGCTTTCAAACAGTCAATACTTTTATTATACATCGTTCAAAATATTTTACCTCTACGTATATATATATACATTTTCAATCGCCGTATGTCCCTTCTATTGACTACCGGACTAAGTTCTTGACTGCACTTCATATGGGTTCGATTCCCGCTGGAGGCGGATACTACTGTAAGGAGCATGAATATTCGATCCATGGTCTTGGATGCTCAAGCCTTATGAATAAGGCTAGTGTAGATTAATCTCATACAAACGTCAAAATCATCACGCTAAGTCCCTAATGGGGTAGGCAGAGAGAATAGAGCGCCGGTTCTCTCTAGACGTACATACCTCTTTCGCTTCGTCCACATTAATCAGTTTCTTCATACATGCACGTCGGTTTCGAGTATTCTTGACGTTAATCTCATGGTGGTTAAGTCAGACGGCAAATATTTAGCATTCTTTTACACCAAACGTGCCTTAGAATATGTTCTGTAACATATGCGAGCCTTCTCACGTTGTTTTCTTTCACTATAAGTTGTTGGAGTGACAAATTACAGAAACATTTCAGACACAGCATAAGTTCAGAGAAACTTGTAAACATTGCAATATTGAATTCGTCTTTATAACACGAGACCTTCACAGCCCACCTTATTCGTGTGTATTTTTTTCTTAATAAAACCTTGATTCTTTGCATTAGGCGTCCTTTAGGTGTTTTACGGTAGGATTTGAATCCGCGACCCGATGGTCCTAGTCTTTTTGTCATACGAATGGAACTACTAGACCCGAACCGGATATCGTATTCAAATTTCTTGGAATTTTACACTGTGGTGTCCCAGTTCTTGGAAAAAATATTTCCTTACCTGTGGCGTAATTGATTAAGGGCATTAGTGACCTTACATTCTTTGTTTTTGTTAAAGTAAAATTTTATTTCTTTTACAATGTTCTACAAACATAACTTTTGGACTGTGGCTTAGTTTTACTCCACTTAAAATTTTTATTTATTGCAGTATTTTTTACACATAATTATATACTCACGTCTTCTTACTAGGGTCCCGAAAGGGTAGGCAGCGGTGTATAGGTATAACCCATACACCCACTTTCTGCCAGAGATATATTTTAGGTGTCAACGTGACAGATGGCAGGGTATACAGTAAAAGTGTAATTTTACAAAGACATTGACGAACGATTAACACTGTATAAGATACATTTGACTAGAAAGAAAATCTGTGAATGATACAAATTTTACATGGCTGAAACTGCGAGGCAAATCCAGTCTTCCATATAATCTATACTCAACTGCCTGTCAAATGTAGGTCAATTTGAACGCAAAGTGAACACAGTTCAAGAGTTCCTTGGTAAAATTGAGTATTACGATAATACGCCTTGGCCGGATACGGACTATTCCATTGTTGGCCGACCTCGAACGAGCCTCCTGGCTGCAGCCGCGCAATTAAAGCCTTCATTGTTGCACTCTTTCTATTTATCCGCAAGACGAGATGCAAATTACTCTTGGTTATTCTATACTATACTAGCTAGTATAAGCAGTAAATAAATAAATACATACATACATACATATCATCCCGCCAAGTCCCTAACGGGGTAGGCAGAGAGTATAGAGCGCCAGTTCTCTCTGGACTTACATACCTCTTTCGCTTCGTAAATAAATAAATAAATACAATTCCACTTACATTGACATAGCCCCAAATAGAAAAACTCATGTTATGGTAAATAGACAACGGTAAATTTATACATATAGATTGATATCATCATCATCATCATCAGCCCACTCTAGTCCACTGCTGGACATAGGCCTCCCCTAATGAGCGCCATAGCGCCCTGTCTTCAGCTTGCCGCCTCCAGCATCTGTCAGCAGTCCTTCGCAAATCGTCATCCCACTTGGTCGGAGGGCGTATAGATAGATATATATATATATATATTTATATATATATATTTGATTTTTTTATCATACATATAACCTGAATCTAAATTTTCTACTAAATCTCCATTTTATAATCTAAACCACCATTTTATAATACTTATTAGGAGTTGCCACTAATGATACATATATCCTGATATATATATTCTGAAGCCTACCCACAAGGGTCCCAAAGGGGTAGGCAGAAGTGTATAAAATTAAGTGTAGTACGTACACCCACTTTCCGCGAGATATTTTAGGTGCTAAAAACACCTAAGAATTCCAGTTATTAATATAAATAAGTACTAGTAAGATTGTAATAACAAGTAAGAACTCGTAATATTATAATAAAACAAACAGACATACAAAAAGCCGTGGTGGCCAAGTGGTTCGAGCAGTTGCCTGCGACACAAAGATCGCAAGTTCGAATCCCGACTGTACCACTTAACTTCTGTTTCTGAACTTAAGTACAGTGATTAGTCACACCACGAGGTTTACGGTGAAGGAAAACATCGAGAGGAAACCTGCATACGTCTGAGAAGAAATTCAAAGGCGTATGTATAGTCGTGCTGGAGAAACGGCGATGGACTCGCCATCTGTCACGTTGGCACCTAATATACCCCTGGCGGAAAGTGGGTGTATGGGTATTACCTATACATTATATATATATATATATATATATATATATATATCCTCACGCCTTCCCACAAGGGTCCCTGAAGGGGTAGGCATAGGTATTTAGGCATTACTCTAAGTATTCGAGTTATTGTTATAAATAAAATGAACCGTAATCTCATATTTTCTCTGCACAAGTACTATTAAAATTGTAATAACAAGTAAGTACTCTTAAAATTATAATAAAACACACAGACAATACATGTAGGCAAGATATCCTAAGAATCAGCGCCAATATTTGCTCTGAATTACGCTAAAAATCGTGACAATGCTACCATTTGAAGAATGTCATGGAAAGGGCATTTGTAATAATGAATAGCTAGCCTTGTTATTATAAGCAACTATTCAACACTTTCCAATAGGTTCTGTTAGATTTTAATGATTTTGCAAATGTATTCCGATATCAAACGATACGTATATGAATCTAGATTATATAGCATGGCAATAGAGTATAAAATCGATTGCAATTATTCGTGTTACTGCAACAAGTTGTGCAACTAATTAACTCAGTTTTCTGCAGACACGGACGGACGCGTCACGGGAATGAAGAGTGGAGGAGTGTCATACATCTGATAATTTCACTAATATGAGCAGTTTTTACCCAGAAACTACAGAATTAAACTAAAAGCCGTGGTGGATGAGTGGTTCGAGTAGTTGCCTGCGACACAAAGATCGCAAGTTCCAATCCCGACTGTACCAATGAGTTTTTCAAATTGCAATTCTAAGGCGTATGTATAGTCGTGCTTGAGTAACGGCGATGGACTCGCCATTACTCAAGTATGGAATGAGGATATATAGATACAGAATTACTCAGCTATATTTAATGTCATGGCATACTTTGCAGTTTAGTTAAAAAATCTCAATAGGTAGAATTTAAAAACTCACATTTGATGTTAAATATACAAACAATGTTGGCTTTAGTGAATGCGTCACGGTCTGCCGACATACATTGTGGGATACAATCGGAGTTGAATTTACATTTAGCACTCGGCAGTTGCGGAACTACAGTGATTAATTCAATAATTCACTAAATACATTGAAACACAAGTAGATGGGTACAACTTTGATGCTGATATAACTAAACGTTTGAAAGTAATTAGAAGAAAACTCTTTCTCTCATTTGCTCTGTTCACATACGGTTACAATTGAGCTGTATTGCATTGCTCCAGAATAACAGTTTTGCACTAACAAACGCAAGCCAACGGACGAAAAGAGTCTAAGAAACAGATAGTCACTGAAAATTTTGCTCCGATGGGTCACCAAATTTTCAGGTCACCGTGTCTGCTTGAATCCGATGCTTAAATATCACCGCAGGTGGTTTAAAATCCCGTGGCAGAAGACGTTGTGATAGAAATGATGACACAAAATACCAGGCTAGTAGGCAGGCAATCTGGATTTGTCTACACTATGTAGACAAATCCAGATCCTAGTAAAACAGGGTATAGAATAATCATAAGGAAAAATCTCCTTAGAACTTTGGTAGCGTTTTAAAATATTTGAAAATCTAAGTCAATGACTCGTAACCTAGCGTTTAGCCTGTTTCCTGTCCATACAATGCTCAATAAAAAAAGCACGAGCAAGACCATTCGGCTTCCATTAAATTTTTCTATTTGCATACAGGCATGTAATTAAAGCGTAATAACAACCACTGTGGCGCAACAAAGAATAAGTTTTAAGCAATAATTTAATGGTTTGTATGCAAAATAGCCGCACCGTTACGTGTTGATGGGCCCCTGTTCCAAGAGAGCGTCACGCTACACGGGAGTGAATAAGTCCTTCATTTACGTTGCATTACCTGGCCACATATTGGCGTTATAAGCAATTGATGTGAGGTTTTTTTCTCATACATCATTTAAATCAAAATCAAAGTATTTTATTCAATGTAAGGGACACAGGGAACACTTATTGAACGTCACATATTTAATATAAACTAAAGTTACCACCGTTTCCAAGGAAAAAGTACCTGCCAGGAGAAGAAACGGCGAAACAAACTCCCCGGTTTTCTTTTTCAACATTTGTTCCCTTTTACGTAGGGGTAGGAAAGATTACATATATAAACTCTGTACCAGAGGAGCAATTCATTGCCATGCATGGCCATCATTCAAATAATCTGGTGTTTTATAATAAGCCTTTTGAATGAATTTACTTTTAACGACAGCTTTAAATTCTACAAAAGGTAATTCTATCTAGAAGATACAGTCGTTTGCCCGGAGTGACGTCGGTATAATTTCGGGCGATGTTGCACTCGGCTCAAGCCTGCAGTGGCGAGTGCGATGTTTTCCCCACGCGCGCACCCGTGTGAAAACTCCACGGCTCTCCTGCGGCCCTAGTGTTGTGAAGACTCTCGAAAAATAAAAACCGCCCACTCGGCTACGTAAATATGGCAGATGAAAATCTTTTATCGCGGTCACGTAGCGCCGCCGCGTCACGACCGCACGTCACTCGGAGCAATAAAGACCGCGCCGCATTCTAATTTTGAACAAATGGTGGAATTTTACAATTTACCTTCGTAGTTTCTGCAGTTCAGGACAGACACTCACCGAACCGTTATAGCATTATATATATATATATATATCTTTAGTTCAAGTCAAGATCACGTCCGGCGTCGGTACCAGATGTAGGATAGTCGAAACGACTCTTGAAATGAAGCAATAACTCTCGCAGTCTAAACATGATAAAACCCAGTTATCCTCGTGATTGGACCGGGTCGAACAATTAAATTGTAGAGTAATTAATCAGACACAGTGTTCCTTTTAATAATACGTGTAATATCGATGTTGTATGAGAGGCAGCCGGCTGTAAATCTTATAGACCGCTCCCGCCTGCGGCACTGCCGACTTTCACAGCAATTTTTACCAATAAAGACATTTCTATTGAAATGAATTAGACTTCAGTTAAAGTAAAGACACTATTAAAAAATCCGTGCCATGTGTAATATCCTGTAATTTTTTCCTAATAATTGTTATTGGTGTTTATTTATTACAAAATTCGGAACAAATTACAGGTTTGTCGATGCCACAAAAAATTATATGAAGGGTTAGCCCAAAAAGTGAGTCGTTGATCGCAATAAGTTTTCGATAAGGTCCGGGCGATTTAATTGCCGGGTTTGATCTGGTTTTACATAAAAAAGATGAATGGCTACACTGCCTAAAGCTCATAAAACATTCTTGGGTCTTTAACTTAATTTTTTGTTTCTATTGGATATTGGAATACTTTCACCTTTCATTATGGCGGTCCTAGCGTTGCATTATTTATTCAGCACACTGAGACTTAACTGGGGACATGAGTGTCTATCATTCAATGTAATATCTATCGATGTCAGTACACATCGAATCGATTTTTAATTTAATATAACCTGCGTTCTAATAAGCGCTCCCATTGTAACAAAGCAGGCATTATTCTTGAAAATGTTCGTGATAAATTCCCACAGTTTATCTGCTTAGTATAGGTACGTACCATATCGATTGTATTGGAAGGGGATGCGAAGGTGTAACGAGATGAGCTTCTAAATTCGATCTCAGTAAATCATCGTTCGTGTAATCGAGTTTAGAGAGATTGTGGGCGGTGACTCCATATGTGAACACATCCTCTCACTAACTATGTGAGCATTATGGTGAAATCGCTTCATTTTGATAAAAATATTCCCTGGAGGGCGGCTTACTGGGGTTACAACATATTAATTCGCATGGTTTCAGCATGAGTAATCCATTTAATAGACTGAGTATTTAGTTTTCAATGACGCGTAGGTGTCAAAATGTAGTTCCAGTAAATATTTGTAATTTAACGCGATTCATGGTTGAGGTGCGATGGCTTGCGTTGAAAATTTGTTTGAGACGTACTTGTAAGTGCATATAGTGAAAATTAGCATGTAGGTAATACTTTACTTTATAGCTCTGGTTCCGCTCTGGATCCCGTGCTCGCTCTTGTATACATTTTTGCAACCATTTTTGTTTATATGGCAACATATTATTATCTAGTTTTGTTGCTGTAGCTGCGAATTCCATTATGTTGTTTCGTAAATGTCGTAATGCAATATAGATTCTATATACGTTTTTCGTGATACCGCAATAATTTAATTTTTTTTTTCTCTTGGATCACTTCATTAGCAGATAATTAGAAGGGCGTTTTGCATGTCTCGTGTACGGACGTACCAACTTTACTTTCTCTCAATTTTCTTTGCGTGTTAAAAAATCTTGATATTTTTTCTGCGAAGTTTCACTCGTCGCGCTTTCCCTGGTCGGCAGAATATTTTAGTATTTTGTTCGTAATTGCAATTAACTTGCTTCCAAGATCAAACGCTAAGGATGATGCGGTATATTTATGTAATCAATGTGTTGTGTGTACGCATGCTTGTTAGCTAGTGAAATTATTATTGTAATGTTTCTGAATGTGATTTTCTCTCGTCTTTCCCAGCCTGCCAGGAAACAGGTAATTCCACAATTTGGTCCTTCGATCCACTTTCAAGTTACATATATAACGCACTTTATTAGACGCTTTTTTATTGTTTGGTGTTTGGAAAGGTATTGTTTATTTTGCTTTAAATTAATGTCTCTTCAAATACTTTCATATAACCCTTTGGCAGGTTTGACTTAATCATCAGCCTTACTTAAAACTTTTATTTTTGTTTATTTAGTCCACGTAAGCCCGTATTGTTTGCCACTCAATAGCCTGGTCCTAATTAGCCCGTGTCTGCGACAGAGGGTCGGGAGTGCGTGAACTGCGGCGCGACGAGTACCCCCTTGTGGCGGCGCGACGGCACCGGCCACTACCTCTGCAATGCATGCGGCCTCTACTATAAGATGAATGGACAGAATCGACCCCTGATCAAGCCCAAGCGAAGATTGGTGAGTGTAAGAATCCGACCAATTTTAAATTTATTTTAAAATTGTTTGTAGCTTACTTAAAGTTTCTACAATATTTTATTTTTAATTAACTAAGTATCGATGGGGTATAATTTAATGTACCCTTTATTAAGCTTAATACAAAATATACATGTGTGTAAAGATATATATTGTTGTGGGTTTCATGATATCTATTTAATTATTTCGGATAGATTCGTTATATTATCCATAAGATTAAAGTGTTCGCACCTAGTAACTAGTTGCTTAAGCTTAAACATTTAAATAACTGCGTGATTACTATTGACGACCGCGTATCTCGGATCTTTACGTTCATAGTTTGACTGCGTTTATGAGCGTTTCCCACAACACATAAAAATAAGTAGATCGGGCATTTTTGAGATAAAATACTTTAAAGTACAAATAGCATTCTCCCGGAATGGGTGTTGTTTACAGTTAAGGGGCAGCAATAATAAGGCGGAGCATGTACGTCGGCGCACGACACCGCATTAACCGCTCCCACAAATTGGACTCTTATGAAAGTTGAACGTTTCGAGGAAAGAGCAGCCCACCGAACTAGCCGGGCCGTGGCTGCTATAAATCTCCAAGTCAACGTTTCATCTAAGCCCGGGCACGCATAAAGCCGAGACTAGTGAGACAAAGCGACATTCGGCCGCGCGGTGTCACGTCAGGCCCGGCTAACGAGGGCCCGTGCGCGCAATTGTACATACAATTTACCTTAATACCCGTTCGCGGACATAAACTAGCGGAATGGCTCGGAATATTTGCCTTTTGTTGGCCAAATTACGTAATGCCAGGGCGTTATGGTTTCATTGCAGCGTTCCGCGCGTTATGGCCGCCGCGCTCGTCGTTATTAGCTGTTCCGTTTATTTGACTATTATTTCACTAACTGAATGTAATAAAATCACGCCTCACACAACATTATGGGCATTACGAAGAGCCACATTTCCAAGTCGCGTTGGGCGAGTAGCATGCGCACTTTAAGACGTCGCATGCAGCCAAAATTGCAGGTTTGAACACCACTGGTGTTGTACGCAGGAAACTTAAGAGGATTTTTGGAGGGAGTAGCATTAGTTCTCTCTGGACTGATTTCAATCACGTCACGAGATTGACGGTGAAGGAAACTTACATTTATTTAAATTTATTTTTTATTAACGCCCTTATCCTGTCGTGGTGACGCTAGTAGCGTTATCTGTCATGCTAGCACCTAAATATGTCTTCTGCGTATGAGGATGCTAAAATACCTTAGCTTACCTCCATGAGGTATGAAGATATAGACAGGTGATACTCGGATACAACAAATATAGACAGATATGTATCGATCAACATCATTAATTAATATTTAATTTAAACTCATTAATTTGTTGGTAATACCTAATTATATAAATACGCACCGACATACAATAATAAATATAAACTCCAATTGTCGACAATTCCTATTGACCTCGTTGCAAACCGCTAATTAGACAATGCATCCAAATAATTGTGTATTCTATTCACCAATTTGAGTGTTAAGTGCACTTGACACGAATTATAAAATCCAATGGGAATTATCTTAACAATAGCCAGACGGTTAATATAATATTGTATATATTCCAACAAAATTTGAAAAACCTTGCAATTATACAATAGAGTTACACAAACGTAATTGAACACCTAGTCGTTGCACAATCATTTACAATTATGAGTATTTAATTACATATATAATATATATATAAAATATATACACAACATACATTGCGACATATTATTATATATATATATATATATAATAATATGTCGCCGTAAATATATAAAGCCGTGGTGGCCGAGTGGTTCGAGCAGTTGCCTGCGAGGCAAAGGTCGCAAGTTCGAATCCCGACTGTACCAATGAGTTTTTCTAAAATTTAAGTACAGTGATTAGTCACACCACGAGCTTTACGGTGAAGGAAAACATCGAGAGGAAACCTGCATACGTCTGAGAAGAATTCAAAGGCGTATGTATAGTCGTGCTTGAGTAACGGCGATGGACTCGCCATCTGTCACGTTGGCACCTAACATACCTCTGGCGGAAAGTGGGTGTGTGGGTATTACCTATACACCTCTGCCTACCCCTTCGGGGACCCTTGTGGGAAGGCGTGAGGATATATTATTATATATAATATATTCTCACGCCTATATTATTATTATTATTATATAATGCTTTTGCATTTTATACCATCTTAATATATGGGTTTTATATATAGTTTCCAGAATTCCCACAAATTGACATAGACTTAAGCTAAATTTCAGCTTGTAGTATAGTAACTAGACAACAACATATGTATCTGCGTATATAGATAGATAGAAATATACTTAAATACATAGGACATCCAAGACTAATAAAAAAAATATCTGCCCTCGGCAGGAATCGAATCCGCGAACTCGAGCTTCGCAGTCAGACCACTAGAACTGACGGCCGTCGACGAATTTGAATAATAAATTTTGAAGATTATCACGACTTGCGATCAAATCCATCGAACACTCAAAGATGGGAACAAGAGTACTCTTAACATGTATGAAGAAACTGATGAATGTGGACGAAGTGAAAGAAGTCTGTAATTCATAGATCTCTCTACCGCGTTTCCAATCTGTTGTTCAACATGAGTGGGTAGCTATTAAAATTTCTTCATTTCATATTAAAAATCCCAAATTCTTAGCCCAATAAAAAATTTGTCAGATCACTTGACATTTGCTACTTTGAATTCTGATTTTGCGTATATTAACTTAAAAAATAATAAATAAATTATTACTAATATTATAAAAGTGAAAGTTTGTAAGCTTGGATGTTTGCGGTTCTTTCACGGTCAAATGGCTGAACCGATTTGGCTGAAAGTTGAAGTGGTGATAGCTTATACCTACGCATAGGCTACATTTTTTTGAATCCTGAAAAATTCAAAGTTCTTATATTATAATGTATGATGCTCTTTCACGGCATAGCGGCTGAACCGATTCAAGCAAGAAAATGTCCAAAGCTACTTTTTCGAACTCAACGCGGGCGAAGCCGCGGGCATAAGCTAGTAATATATAAATAATAATATGACCATTTAACGCTACGTGTTCTTTTTATGTATCTTAAGCGATGAGTGTACTTTAAGAGTGGTATTATTTGAATAAAAATAAGAAACCCTATATCTTGGGTATTTGAATGGTATCCTAATTATTTTTAAAGTGTGTGAAAATAAATCTCTTGATAATTTATAGATGCAGGAGGAATGTATTAACGATGACGTAGACCGTAATCAATTATGTGGGGATGTGCTCAAATGTGACTGTATATAATATAACTAAATCACTGAATAAAGTAAATACATGTATTTATTACGTTTACTCTCGCCTTCGACGGGGAATTCATCCCCATACCTTGGAACCACAAAGGTCTCGCACTGCACGGTTCGGAGAGAGAGAGAGAGAACGGAGTTCTGCACATCGCAATAGCACACAATTATAAAATAAAAAATAAATCAGGAATATTCTCCGCATATGCACACAGTACAGAATAGTTGCAGTAGTAATTTTATTACTCCTTTAACAAGACATGACATGTTGACTTACCTACGCCTGTTACGCACCATCTTTAGCTCAAAGTATGTATGTGTGGGTTTTCTTGATAGAAGATACTACTTTCTTTTGTTTACTATACATGTACTTTAAGTCGCAGCTATCCTTATTGCTTTCCGTGGACAGAATGTAAATGTATGTTTCATTTGCTTCCAAGAAATTGTTTAATGTTATGATTAATGTAAGTGCATTCCTACTTATATACAAGTACCTACTTACGCGTATTAATTTACTTTGAATATATATTCTGTAGAGTTAAAAATAGATTTAGGTTGCCAGAGAATTTACGTCTCGACAAAATCGATGGCGAGTCGACACTACTTTGTATTAAGAATTTCTTAAATTAATTTAGATAAGTCTTTCATATTATAGTAGCTGGTCTAAAAATTGCAGAAAAAAAAGTAAGTAGGTGAAAACGTATTCCGTTCGTGCAATTAAAAAAAAAAACATAATTCTGATATTCAGTCAGAATTCAAACGCACGAACTTCGACCAAGTACCCGTGATACATATTTAAATTTCGAACAGCCTCGCACAAAACGGTCGGTCATAGAACTTTCCTATTTGGCATTCACCGACCGAACTAGTGCCAAATAAACTATTACAATAAGAACTCTATGGCCTTAAATGTGGAGGCAGGAATCGGTCCCACACTGTCTGCCTGATCTATAATCACTATGATGTCATAAATTAGCAACAATTTATTACGCACCTACGTACATAGAAATCAGTTGTCTATACAATTCGTTGGGCACGGTATATAACGAGCGCAATTTTTGTTTTATAACGATACATTAGCAAGATTGTTGTGAAACAAAGCCGCTCTGTGTATTGCATTGTGGAATTAAGAAATATTTTAAATGTGACTTTTCAAAACAAAGAAAGGACGTTTTAATTAAATCAAATTTTAAATGTGGAACGTGGTAATATATTTTTTTAATTTGGAACGGTGGCCGTTGTCCGTGTTGTGTAGTGGCGGGACAGGTCGCTGCGGCCATCGATCACCGCGCGCCGTCGAATAAATTGTGCCTCTCGTGTGGCCCAAACTTTAAACTAACGAGAATATTACATTAAAATTGTGTGGAAGTATTTATTTCAAAAGCGTCAGACGGTTTTCTTTTGCTTGGTATACATTAATAATAATATTTGGTATAAATACCTATACATACTTATGTAAAACTATTCGTACTAACTACTAATATTTATGAAGTTTTTAAATATTTATACATAGATTCCTCTCTCTAAATTGCATCCAATTTGGTTCAGTAGTTTTTGTGCATTTATAATATTAGATAGTATATTTAAATAATATTTGTATATTTTTAGAATAGTGAGAAGACTAATAATGCAACGTGACATATTAAATCTCAAGGAGACATAGTGAACCTCGTAAAAAGCACATCACTGGGTTTCAAATACAAAGTGAGTCACTACGTCACTAGTGCAAACGACACGAGCAACTCGGCTCGCGCGCACGACCTGCGGTCAACAGATTAAAAGCGCGACTTGATATGTTGATTTGTATTATTGTTTTTGATTGAAATTATAACGGCTTGTTGAATTAATATAACCGATCAGTATCTCAAATGTTTGTCTGTTACTCTAGTTAACTTTAATTAAAATGGTCACGTGACATTATATGCACATTTGAACTGCCATATACGTGATGTATTGCGTAATTCAATTGAGTCCTTATGATCTAGTATGCGTTTGCGTTTAAAGAATTTATCAATTATGCGATACGATTGACTTATAATAAGAATACTCATTGTCGTTACAAATCAAAATTAAATAAATAAATATTTTTTTAAGACAGCAATATATAGATAGTGCCAACCACGAAAACCCGCCCCACCAATTGCTATACTAGGGGGTCGCGGGATGCGACAAACGGAATAACCCGATTCTATTAATTGTAGTGTGCGTGTGCACTCATAGCTAATCAACGTGTACTATATGCTATAAGGACGCGGGGCGCGTCTTCGTGAATGGCATCTATACATAATATGTAGGTACAAGATGAACCACTCATTGTACCTACTTAGTTGATTTCAAATATTTTAGTTGTTCCATTATAGAAATAGTTTGTTTAAATATGAAGTCTAAGGCTTACCTTAAATGATGCAACCGCGGAGGTATCAACAGTTTATAAAATTAAATTTATAGTTGACATTAATTTAATTTATATTGTAATGATGATATTATGAGGTTTCCCAGTGGTGTAAAAAGGTGGGTCGAGGTGAGTCGTGTGAGTGACGCGGACGCTCAGCGGGATGCACACATTTTTATCATTCTACCTGGCTGGATAGGTGGGACACTTGTCACAAAGACTCATGCCATCGATCGCAAGAAACGGTTGAAATACTCTTTTCTTGATATACATTTAATCTTCGCATTTCATTGCAAATGATATTTATGAACTCTGTTCCTATATGGGTAATAAAGAGGCGAACTTTGTTTGTTTAAACGTGCTAATATCAGAGACCACTAAATCGATAAAAAAAAATGTGCTTTGATAGCCCTTGTTTTGAGGAAGGGTACATACATATATGTTGAAAGGATGGGAACGTCAACGATACACGAAAACAGGGAGCATGTATGAAAAATAGTGTGATAAATGTGGATGAAGCGATAGAAGTCTGTAAGTCTATAGAGAACTGGTTCTCTGTCTACTCAGTGAAGGACTTGTCGATGTGTAATTTAATTTATATAAATTCGCTATATCTATACCTATCGATATCACGGAATTGTGTACCTACACGATACGATACTAATAAATCAGTAGAAAGTAGGTATATGTTAAGAAGAATAGTTATAATTGATCTAGTCATCGAGGGGGACGCCTTCGAGCAAGGGTGGGAACATGCTGCGTCCGCGCAACGTTCTGCTAGGTTTTATTGCATTTCCATAAACACAGACCCTTTTTTCTTACCATGGCCGCCCAGTATCGAAAAAAAAATACTTTTGTCAACGCCTTGATTGATATGCTAACCTTCCCTTGTTTTAGCAATAACCCAAAATCCTCAGTTTCTTTTTTCTCAACACCGTCTCCAACATTTTTATTTGCCACGTCGAACTGGTTTGACATATCACTAAATTTTGTAACAAAAATTACTATTCCCAGGATTTTTATACCAGTGGTCCACCGTTATAAATTATCAATCTTTTTTTCCAACGACTCACTGTTCATTGTTTGGAATTGTACGTTTTTGTACGAGAATTTTTATAGTTCTGTGCTCTACCTGTACTAGGCGCCAGCGGCTGTGACATTTATGGCCAGGATATTGGGACACTATTAATGTCGATATTAATAACGAGGAAACGAGTGGGGCCCCATAAATTAATATGATAGAGTGTGGAGGGCAAACAGGGGCCTGTTTCTTGTCAAAATATCTTTTGACATTTTTTGTTTTGGGATGGCCGTGGCTAATGTGAAGGTAGCTAATAGTATGGGTTTGTGTAATCGAATGAGTGGGTCGGGTAAATGGCGATCGATTGTAAATGAGAGCGCGCTCGATTTCACGCGCCGAGCGGGCCGAATCGATTGGTAGTTGGTGCGTGCCCCATTCATGGGAGTCAGGCTCGTATGTCTACGGATTTAGTACAAAAGAGGGCCATGAATTTACCAACAATGTATTTACAAAGCTTATTCCTTAACGAAGCCGTGGTGGCCGAGTGGTTCGAGCAGTTGCCTGCGACGCAAAGGTCGCAAGTTCGAATCCCGACTGTACCAATGAGTTTTTCTGAACTTAAGTACAGTGATTAGTCACACCACGAGCTGAACGGTGAAGGAAAACATCGAGAGGAAACCTGCATACGTCTGAGAAGAAATTCAAAGGCGTATGTATAGTAGTGCTTGAGTAACGGCGATGGACTCGCCATCTGTTACGTTGGCACCTAATATACCTCTGGCGGAAAGTGGGAGTGTGGGTATTACCTATACACCTCTGCCTACCCCTTCGGGGACCCTTATGGAAAGGCGTGAAGATATAGGATAGGATATTCCTTAACGAAATCTACATGCAACTTTTACTAAATATTTGTGACGTATTAGATTATTAGAGTTCAACGTCTTGTTGCATTTTATGTACTTAGTTTTAACCCTAATTGGCTCCCGCTGGAACGGAGCTTGGTGTAGTTACTCATTGGGAGCACTTTGAGTGTTCCCTTTGATTTAGAGCCTCAAATTGCACAGTACAGGCTCCTTTACTTATACCGCGGTGCAGAGGCCCTATTATGACGTGCCATCAATTCTGTCTCCAAGAGTGCGAAAGGGACTAGTTTAGAGACGTCATATACATTTGTCATAGACGTCACTATACTTATATACGTTAGGGATTTGGCGTGATGATATGTATATGTATGTATGTACTTATAGTAATGTGTGTATTTTAAAAGGTAAGTACCGACGCGTCAAGCATATAAATGTATACATATATGCAAAATGTATAGGTACATTGGTTCCCGCGAGGTCACGGAGGAGAAAAACCCACGTGACAGATGGCGAGATGACGAATTTCTTCTAAAACTGCATACGCTTAAGAAGATTTCCTCGCCAAGTTTTGTTCACCGTAAAGCTCGAGGTGTGACTAATCCCCGTGCCTTGGTGTGTTCTGGTTTTGAACCTGTAACCTTAACGTTAACTCTAACTATTCGACCACTACGGCCTCGTTTACGTTACATATAAATGTACTATATGTGTTAAGCTTTATAGTAGGCAAGTTAAGTTGACCGAAGAAAACTATTCGAAGCTAGATAGATTGATAGAGTGATAGATGCTAATTTCAAGTCAGACATAAATCGAATTTAATAAGTGATATGCTCGAGGTCTTGTCGCAGACTACTCAGGTGGCGGTCAAACGCTACGAAAAAACCTATCCGTGAGTGTCAAAGATTCGTCACTTTGTTTTTGTGGATCGCAGCACGGCAATTAAAGGCATTAAGCAACCGTTTGAATGGCACTAGAGGCAAGCATACTACCGTATTACGTTATAATCTGGATTAAGCCGCGGTGAGACTGACAGTCCAGTAAGTGCCTCGACTACCGAACGTGACGCAACAAACAAAACCAAAACCCAATGTAATAAATAATGCGATGCGCTCGGCCTATCGACTTCCTCGCCACAATTAACATAGCAGGAAGCTCGGGCTGTCATTAACCCGTCAGCGAAGCTAGCGCCAACTGTTCCCAAAACATCAAATCACAACGCCAATATAATTAGCATTTGAATGCTTCATAACGAAATCACAAATAAATAAGTGTGCGTGGTGGCAGGGTGCAATTTAGGTGCGCGTTCGGCGAGCGGTCAAATTGTCGGGTGCGCAGTGGTGTCTCGCTGACTAATGACTCGGCTTCTGGACAATGCCCGGCCTGGACGCATATTTAAAACGCAGCCTTCACTATTACTCATATCGGCAACATATGCTCGAGGATACACGTACATAAAATAAATATAATATAAAGAATAATATGTCGCGATATTTTTTACACAGTTAAGACCCCGCGCGCATTCGCAAACTATGCTCACTTTAAACTAACATATTAGAAGGAAAATTAAGATTTGAAGAGGAAAAGGAAGACCAAAATTAAACTTCCGAGAACATACAATGAGTCGAAGAAAGAGTGTGAGAAGAGTCTGAGAAAGAGAGGCCAAAAAGATTGCGCTCGACCGAGGCAAATGGAAGTTAGAGTCTAGGTCTTAAATTTATGGTGATGACGATGCTTACTTCCACCTTACAGGGAGGGAACGTCAAGAGTACTCGAAACCGGCGGGCATGTATGAAAGGAATGTTGATCGAAAAAGGTCTGTAGAGAGAAATTGTGTTCTGCCTACCCCGTGTGGGACTCGACGTGTTGATATAGAGAGACAGATAGAATTGTCTATGTATAATAGCAGTGCTATTTAGTCAAGGGTGTACTGTAGTCTTCCCACGCGCGGCGTGTACCAGCCACTGTCCGAACGCTTCCGCGTCTGCTCGCGCCTTCGCTAAATGGAACAAACTTCCTACATTACTATCTAGTCTAATAATATCCATTTATTTACTACCTCTAGCTTGTGTATTTTTGGATTTATTTTGTGTCACTCTCTTCCACTGTACTTTAACCTGCATGTGGTTTGAAAGAAGTTCAAAGACGTACAACGCGGTCACATTAACTTGACGCATGGCTTTGATGACATCATTTTGGCGGTCAGGTACGGTGCGAAAAAAAAACCATGTAGCTAAATAAAAACTTTATTTTTTATATTGGAGTATAGGTTTTATTTGTTAATCTTGCAATATGTTGCATCATGTATTTTTTATACAATATAATTGAAAACTATTTTGTTTGTTTTAAAACACTTTCAACAAAAGATTTCTCCCTTCACTGTGTATAGATTTCCCCATGTTCAAAAATTAGTAGTAAAAAAATTGTCCAAAATTAACAAAAACAGTCCAAACTTAAACAATAACGAAAACGTAACAAAATATCCAATAACAACAATAGCAACAGAAAACTAGTCAACATATCGACGCGCGTATCGGTAACAGAGATGCTAACCATACTGACGATTGCCGGGCGAGCTAAGGGAATGCGGGGGGAAGCGGGCGGGGCCTCGCATTCCAGCGATGCGTCAAGTTAATGTGACCGCGTTGTATCAAATAAAACCCTGCTTAAAAATGCACTTGCCGCTTGCCAGGTTGGCAATATCCGACAGAAAGAGAAACCTACGTAGACCCTAGAAAGGCGTGGATATTTTTATAATTGTCTAGATACATTGTAATGCAAAAGTTGCTAACAAGTGAGAATAAAGGAGTTCGGTACAATACATTCGTATGTATCGCGCGATCGCCTCGGATCGCGTAATTGACGCAATCGGATATTATCCGCGATGTAAGATCACGCATCGCCAGCCGATAGCCTTATCCGATGATGTGACAACATTTACCCACTTGAAATGTTAAAATAGTATCAAATTAACATAATCTTTTTCTATTAGACACGATTCTATTTCGTTGCATGACCTGTGAGAGGAACAAGCGAACGTTTACTATATATTATAATTTTTATAACAAGCATTCTGCCGCTTGAGGGTAAGCGGTCACCACGACCATAGTCTTATTCTTTCGGAGGTTGAGCTCCGGAAACTTTTGCATCTTAAAAGCCAGCCGAACCACTCGAGCTTTACCTACATACTTGAGTGGAGGTGCTGAACTAGCAGCATTAAGGCAGAAGGGTTCCATGTAGAGCTATGCAATCTTTACTCGCTACAGCTACTACAACTGCTGCGCAGACGCAGCGCCATTAGGCTGCGACCTGCTGTGGATATTAGATATCATTTGATACTTTCATACTGCCGTGGTGACCGAGTGGTTCGAGCAGTTGCCTGCGACGCAAAGGTCGCAAGTTCGAATCCCGACTGTACCAATGAGTTTTTCTGATCTTAAGTACAGTGATTAGTCACAGTCACACCACGAGCTTTACGGTAAAGGAAAACATCGAGAAGAAACCTGCATACGTCTGAGAAGAAATTTAAAAGGCGTATGTATAGTCGTGCTTGAGTAACGGCGATGGACTCGCCATCTGTCACGTTGGCACCTAATATACCTCTGGCGGAAAGTGGACGTGTGGGTATTACCTATGGGTATTACCTGCCTACTCCTTCGGGGACCCTTGTGGGAAGGCCTGAGTATATATTTATTTATTATTTCATACTAAGGTAACAGTAAGTTTGGGATAAATGTGTCTCATTATGAATAAACGAGATTTTATATCCATTAAATGTAACGTAACGGACGTAACTTAAAACAAACCTAAGATGATGTAAGTATTAAAAAACTTGAATGAAGTTTATATTAGAAAAACAGGTATAGCAATACTAATACTTTGATAAAGGCGATGTTCTCGCGAAGAGATAAATGCTATGTATAGAGTGATCATTGTCCAAGCGTGTTAAAGACCGGTTGGACGCGAGTAACGAGCATTTCGTATACAATAGACCTTTTAGCGTCATTCGCTCGCACGTCAATCGAGGCGCGTCTGTCCGTCAGTGTGAACTCGCCCTTATTATGCTTAAGCTCAACACGATTCGCTATCTGGGTCGATGGAGTACCTAAGCTTTACTCACATTCATTTCCTAATATTATTTATGTACCGTGAAGGAACATCGTCAGGAAACCTGCACACGTCCTAGGATTTAAAGATGTACGAATTGTTGGAAAACAGCAACCGACTCGCCATCTCGTCATCACTATGACACCTTAATATAGCCCTGGTGAAAAGAGGGTGTTAATATCTCTGCCTACTCTTGTGAGCGTGATGAAATTATTATATTGATGATATTATTATGACTTGAATGAAAGTATGTTGAGACAGAAACAAGCGAGCGATACTTCTGTAGATGCAAGCTTCAATAAATAGCGGTAACCACTTACCATCAGACGGACCTGCTTGTTGGCCACGGTACAAAATAAATTCGAAAGATAGAATAAGAAGACAAAATATGAAAAGCTTTAAATCTTAACTGTATCATCAAAATCATAAATAAAATTTGAAGTCCAGAAAAACCAGCATATCTAAAGGACGGACAAAGCCTCACACGATAAACAATTATAAAATAGCCATATTAGGTACGAGACTCGGTTACGACAACTATTGTAACAAAAAACAGGCCGAGTCAGTCCGAATCGTATGAAAATAAAACATATCCCGGGGACTGACGTGCGTCCGGCGTCACTTAGCAGCGCTGGAATGATGTGACAGCCTTTGCTGAACCGAATTCCTTTTTTAAATTTCGAATTAAAAATAGTTTATAAAATAAAAAAAGCTAAGCTCACCGAATCTGCTCCATTGTGTTCACGTTTTGGAAAAATTCAAATGACCAACCCGCTGGCATCTTTTTTGATAGTCGGAATCTCGAGTTTGGCGTTTAAATACACGCAGTTTCGCGGCTTAGCGCCAGGTTTTTTCCATTTTCTGCACATTTTGGCGCGCTCGAGTCGACGAGACACCCGTAGATTTTGCGCGAGATTTTGCGCGATTAAGCCCCGGAGGTCGGTCGAGTAAGTTGTTAGTGTTAACAATCTAAATCGGCGGTAAACACCTCGGCAGGCGCTATTTTATGCGGATAATCATGGCTACCTGTTCATTGGAATTATTGGATCGAATAGTTGACATGATTTCATAGTGCGGCGTGTACGCACTGCTATTAACCTATCGTTAGTGGTGGACCTGGGCGAGCTACCGCGAATAAAACACTCGTAACAACCGGTAATGGACGACTGCAGTTTTTTAACGTTTGTCGGCGTTTGAGAAACGTATGGAGCATCGATCGCGGATATTTAGAGTGGCAATATGAATGTATTTATTCAGGGCTGAGGGCGGTCTCCGCCTAACAATGCTACGCTTGTCGCGACCGCCACGCCGTACACTTAGGGGTGCCTCAAAGTACATTTTTAATACTAAAATAAATTTGCTCATTCTAAAATCTTTTAAAAAATAATATGTATACCATAAAATCATAATTTTGTAATAAGTACAATGAATTACTCAAATTATTCTGATTCACTAGCAATCGGACTCTTTGGCACACTACAGTAAACCTAGCAGCGACTATATTTATCAAAAGTGACAACCCTATTTACTCGGTTGTGAATCAGGGCTGTCAGAGAGCGCTGGTGGTCCGCGTGTCGCGTCACCAACGCGTGCGACATTCTGTTCACGTGTATTTCAACCCTGCACAATTGCATATTAAGTGTCCATTATTCTTTGGCGAATCAAAAGCCACTCTGATACTTTTTTTATATTAATTATGATCGTTTTTTTTATATCGGATAAGATGTCTAATTAATTACTAAATCTTGTTATTCGGTAATTTATAAATACTATTATGTTATAACTAAATTTCGTCCATTGACGATACCTCTGGTGCTCATCGAGCGACGATAATCGCTTATTATTAAGCGAAGTAATATTTTTTAAATTAAAAACAAATAAAAGGATATAGAGAGTGTTAGCAGGCCTAAATTACAAATCACTAAGTGAATGTATGGCAACATTGAGGTACAACCGTTGGGTGGCTCAAGGGCCTCATATCTCAGTGTGCGCGGTCCGCCGGCGCGCTCCACTTTTGCTCATTTTGCACCCGTTTGCCATTGTGTTTACCGCTTTACCATTGTTCGAAATACAAATAAATTGGGCCGCAACGTTCTACACCGCTGACAGGTATATTTGAGTAGTCGATTTCGGCCGATAATTAATCCTTATTGTTAACTGGGACGGGCCACCCTTGTTCGTTCACCATCGCGTTTTATTTAGTGCGAATTTCGCTATCATGAAAAATATCGCATTTGAAAATAAGTAAGCCGTGGTGGCCGAGTGGTTCGAATAGTTGCCAAGTTCGAATCCCGACTGTACCAATGAGTTTTTCTGAACTTAAGTACAGTGATTAGTCACGCCACGAACTTGTCGGTGAAGGAAAACATCGAAATGAAACCTGCATACGTCTGAGAAGCAATTCAGAGGTGTATGTATAGTCGTGCTTGAGTAACGGCGATGGACTCGCCATCTGTCACGTTGGCACCATAAGTATATCTCTTGCGGAAAGTGGTTGAATGTTTATTATCTATTTACACCTCTGCCTACCCCTTCGGGGACCCTTGTGGGAAGGCGTGAGGACGAGGAAAATAGTTAAGAAACCAGATCGTAAAGTTGGTAATAGCACTTATAGGGGTACACTATTTTACACGGACTGCAACTATTCGTTTATACCTTAATTAAAACTGATATATTCCGCCATTCGCACGGCATAAAATTTTATTAACAGCGCTAGTGCGCATGCTATCGTTTACAACAGCTTCAATTGTGGGTACAACACTATAGCTCTACAGCTAATTGCGAGCAAAAAGTTTTCGTTTAACGATGTACGCTCCCTATGTGTTGCTCGATAATACGTTCAGAATTTGCTCATCACTCACGCTGTGTCGTTTCTAACAAAAAGTGAAACTCCCGCTTCAGTTACCAGCAAAAACCTCATTAGCTCAACATACTGAATGTCATTTCATGGTCGCTTAGGGCATGAAGAGGTTGATTTTAATTAATTGAAGTTTATTTTTCAGTTTTTCATACATTTCGCAGTGGATTTTTAAATGTTATTACCTGCTTCGAAATGCATTTACAATTTTATAAAGATCGGCGTTAGCATTTTTGATTAATTGGTCTAATGAATTAATAAATAATAATGTTGTCTTTTTTTATACAGTGTGTTAATGGATGCAATAAATCTATTGGTTATGACAGGCTTAGAATTTATGACGTCGAGGTATCACGAATAGGTGGTCAGGTTAGGATCCTAATATCTAGTGCCGGGTTTCTTAGACTATACCTAAATGTCTAATTTGTTTATGGTTACTGTCATATTTAACATAATTCTTGATTCAAAACTTGATATTCTTTTTACTTTTAATAAGGATACAAAAAGGTCGAAGAGTAAAATTCTCATAATTGTATTCCTACCTAAGTTTAAGCTACCTAAGAGCGTCAGGGTCGAGTGGTTCAGATAGTTGCCTGCAACACAAAGATTGCAAGTTCGAATCTCGACTGTACCAATGAGTTTTTTATGTTTTTAGGTAAGTATAGTGATTAGTAACACCATTAGATATACGGTGAAGGAAAACATCGAGAGGAAGCTGCATACGTCTGAGAAGCAATTCAAAGGTGTATGTAAAGTGTAATGGCGATGGACTCCCCATCTATCACGTTGGCATCTAAATTATATCTCTGGCGAAAAGTGGGTTTGTGGATACTACCTACACACCTCTGCCTTCTCCTTCGGGGACCCTTGTAGGAAGGCGTGAAAACATGAAGAAGTTTACTAAAATGCTATCTATGAATAACATTATGTACCTACCTTACTTTGATTTAACCATTTCAAAACTCTATTGCGCATGTAGGAATATTTCTACTTATTGTATGTTATAAAATAATAATAATATATCCTCACGTCTTCCCACAAGGGTCCCCGAAGGGGTAGGCAGAGGTGTATAGTTAATACCCACACACCCACTTTCCGCCAGAGGTATATTAGGTGCCAACGTGACAGATGGCGAGTCCATCGCCGTTACTCAAGCACGACTATACATACGCCTTTGAATTTCTTCTCAGACGTATGCAGGTTTCCTCTCGATGTTTTCCTTCACCGTAAAGCTCGTGGTGTGATTAATGACTGTACTTAAGTTCATAAAAACTCATTGGTACAGTCGGGATTCGAACTTGCGACCTTTGCGTCGCAGGCAACTGCTCAAACCACTCGGCCACCACTGCTCTATTGTATTTATAATATATATATATTGTATATATTGTATGTTGAAAAGATAATTATACGCATAAGCAATATTGTGTGTATATTATTATCTCTCTGAACAAAGAACATTGATGTGTTCTAAAAGCAGCTGTAGGTATAGGTACTCCATTGTACACTCAATAAAATACATACCCAATGCCAAAATATGAAACGGTTAACGACGTAAATCGCTTATTTATGTAAATCACTGACAAGATGATACATTTGAAGGAACTTAGCACCTTCCAACTTCCTATTATTTATCACACCATGAGTTTTACGATGAAGGAAAATATCGTAAGGAAACCTCAGTATGTTTGAGAAGGAATTTAGAAGAAACGTATGTACCTAATGTTGTGCGTGATAGGTGATGATAACCTTGTCATTCCTCACGTTGGCACCTAAATTGTCTCGGGTGTAACCTTAGCCTCCCCTTGCCAACCCTTGAGGGAAGGCGTGTGTAAGTGAAAACATTAGACCACCTGACTTCGCCGACCGCCTGATCATCTGAAGGCAGATACTTATGATCACTAGTGTTTGTAACTTTATCTTGGCTCGCCTATGGAGTTGTTGCATCGCCATGTTAATATAGATAAGGCCATCTACGAAGACGCGCCCTACTGTTCGTACCTATAGTTTACCTATAGTATAAGTGTGCATGTTTCCACTAATATTAGAGTATTATCGGTACACACTGATCACCTATGAGTGCACACTACAATTAATGGACTCGGGTCATACTCCCCGAATGCCGCGACCTCCTCGACTAGAAATTGGCGGGGCGCCTCTTCTTGGATGACACTATCTGTACATATGTAGCCATGCATATGGAGGAACTGATGATTGAGTATGAAGCGAAAGAGGTGTGCTATGCTCGGCTCCCTGCCTTATAACTGAATCGGTGATAGGACTTCCTATGTATTTACAATGCCTCGACTAATCAACGATAATTGCAAGTAGTCCATATGGTAGTAATTGTCCATTACTCCAAGATTAGCATAGAAGGTTTAATGATAAACGAAACATATTCCAAACCTTTTTGGTGTCCCTACTTCAAGCGTTGGATCAAAAAGCACAGAAGTCAAACCCACTTACTTATCATTACGACGAGAAGGCTGGGGGCATGGTCGGAAAGGTTTTATTAAAAACGCACCAGTCAACATTATGTCCGAACGAATGAGCGCTGTCGGGGAAGCCTCGACTACCGTCCGTCAGCGACCTGCGGGTTAATCTACTGCGCATGATTGTGTAATTACAAAAAGTGACCTTGCAAGAGAAGGGAAGATATGCTTCGATAGTTTGGTAGGGATGGAATGTACATTAAGTACAGTTAGTGCCAACCCATCAAGCTTTGGTTCTAATCTTTCCATACATTATGAACGTATACACTTTTGTATAGTACTCGTTGTAACATTTGAGTGGCTGTTTTCGACGTCTCTGACCCACTTTTTTCATTGCCTTTATCTCTAGCGCAATCTCTTTTTTTTTATACAACAAGTGTGGCGAACAAGCATATGGCTCACCTGATGGAAAACGGTTACCGCAGCCTATTTTCGCTTACAATACCGAAATATCACTTGCGCGTTGCCACTCTGTGTTCGGAGAGTTATACTGTGTTGGCCGCACAATGGGTCTAATCCCTCTGCTGCCAACACAATATAACAATCCTCCCCCCTCCCCAAGGAGCTCATTACTGGAAACCTTATTCACCGAGTAGGAACACAACACAAAACATTGTGTTATTTGGCCACGGCCTTCTGTAAGGTGGAGGTCCTGCCCCAGTCGGGCAGCTCCAAATTAGAACGGGGAACCCGTTATGCCCTACCTCTTTTAAATCTCCTTACTATATCCTTGTTTCTGTACCTTGTTAAAGCTTATACATATCAACGATGAAATTATAAATATAATTTACAAAACCATTTTAATTGAAAGTTTATATAATAAACACTTGCTATGTCAACTTAACCAGCTGAGACTCTAAGTTTGAAATTAGTCTCGTTAACAAAATCTTTATACTTTATCTCATTATCATTTGTAAATGGAAGTCTTCAATATAATAAAGCTATCAATATAACGAACATAATATATACATTCAAATGTATTAAATAAATAATGAGACATTTGTACGGCAATATAAAGATTAGACACGAATCTTATCTGATAAAAAAACTCATTGGATTCTGTTATTTTTTTAAATGTGTAAAAAAAAATTACGGTAAATATCTGTGGGAAAGTAGTCGGAGTAAATTCTAAACGAATTAGCTTAATCATAAGCAAAGTTCGTGCTATGTATGGGAAATTTTTAGTATTTGCTTTAAAATAGTTGAGGGGTCGGCATCTACTGAGCACGGCAGCCCACATTAGACATGAGTATGACAGACAGACAGATCAAGCCACCGACACGCCGGCAACTGCGAGTTAAATGCTTGTCTACAATTTAAGCCTATCAAATGTGA
The DNA here is from genome assembly GCA_016069955.1 of Drepana arcuata. Classification (NCBI taxonomy): domain Eukaryota; kingdom Metazoa; phylum Arthropoda; class Insecta; order Lepidoptera; family Drepanidae; genus Drepana; species Drepana arcuata. Next base: position 59,918 of record JACCPG010000521.1, on the reverse strand, counting down.
AATACTGTGACGCATTCCTAGCACGCATGCTGTACGGGACTCGACATTATATACACACTTTAATGGTAATAACGAGTTGTGCCTCGTAGTTTTATCTGACTTTAATTAGTTTTTATGTTAAAGAAACACTGCTGTTTAGCCGAATTTTAAGAATAATTTATAATAATAACCGAAGTTCGCGAATGTAATGCCTTAACTTTTCGACTGCTGGACAAGAGAGCTGGGAGCAAGGGGGTTTTCTGGAGTAAGGAACTTGGCATAAGACGTTAGTGATTCCCGGTGTAGGGAAGAAGTTCAGAATTGGTTTAGTGCTATTGGTTCCGCTTGGAAGCCGGGGGAGGCTGACTTTCGTTATATAAATTTTTGCTTCTAGAAAGTAGAAAATTCCGTTAATGATTTTAAATTTATCGTACCAAGTTCTTTGATATTTTTGTTACTGTATGCATGCATCTTTATTGTCGATCATTTTGTCTCTTATGGTTGTTGAAAAAACGTTCATCAACCTATCTATTTATATAGCTACTATTGATTTATTTGCCAAAACAACTTATTATCGCGGTAACAAGTATATATTCCGCAAAACAATTGATCAATCACACTTTAGTTATTGAAGTTTATCCTTTATTAAAAACAGTTCCAATTAAAGGATCCCGGTCCACTCAATAAGTTACCGAAGTTTAAAATCTCGCGCACACCCATTGTAATAACGCATGCGCGCTCAATATTAAATTTTAACAAGGTATTAATTAAAAAAACTAAAGCGAAAATATGTTTAAATTTTCTCAGGGCGCGCTCGGCCCCCTTGCGTTATTTTATTTTTAATTCATTTTATTCGGCGCTGGCCAAGCGGCTCGGCCCGCCCACCGGTGATTTAAACTTTTGATTTATCGGCGGGCGCTGCGCAGGAGAGACCTGCGCGTGTAATTATAAATATGACGCGGTGCTAAGCTCCGCGAACACTGCCGACTGACCCGCTAACCCCAGCGACACTCACACTCCTGCGCATCTTGTGCATGCACATTAAAACTGCGAGTCTAAGAACAACTGCCATTTAGTACTCTAGCTTCTTAAACTACAAAGGAGGCAAGCAAGCTCTAGGTCGGCAACACCTGAGGTTTTCGCGCGTTCGAAGGATGAAATGTCCCCCTCCTACCAGCACTCACAGTTGCTACACAACACTTTCTAGAAGCTATGCCATATGATTGCGGACTTCCTTAAGGCACTCCAATTCTTAATAACAGATCCTTTATACCCGTTCTCATTTTAGGTTTTTTCGTGCTGCGTCATTAGGCGTCGTAAAATACCCTCACCCATTCAGTACCTCTACCAATTTATGGTTGGCAATGTGAAAGCTAATTTTGCACATTTACAAATAGTGTGGAATAATTTCAATACAAATGTCAAATCAACAAGCGAAGGCAGAAAGTGTATATAAAGTGAATCGCACAGGGCAGCTGCCTTCGTATTTTACGACTTCCACGGGCGCAGCTTTACAAGAGACCGCCGGTCTCCTCGCACCTGTTTCATTTGATTAATTGTTGCGGGCAATCACCCGTCATATAATCGTACCATTATCTACCAAGCCTAACGCAGATACACACTAAGCACAGAGGCCGATTAGCCACAAAGAAAGAAGTAGCAAGTACAGGCACCAATGCTTTCTGACCGTAAGGAGTATCCATTTCTGTCGATGTGTTTTTGTTTTATTGAATCCCACCATAAACTTGATAGCTTAAAGCAGTCAAAGGTTTGATAGAATTTGCTACAGCACCCGCGCTGACTTAATCCGGCACTGACTTATTACACAAAAAGTTATTAAAACCGTGTAAGAATTTCAGAATTCATTTCACATGGTATGACAATTGACGTGAGATAAATAATAAATAT